>JAODOY010010200.1:0-21135 GCA_025399855.1 Forbesichthys papilliferus | reverse complement strand
ACCAGAGCAGCTATATATGGTGTACTAACTGACCAGAGCAGCTAAATGTGGTGTGCAAACTGACCAGAGCAGCTAAACGTGGTGTGCTAACTGACCAGAGCAGCTAAATGTGGTGTGCAAACTGACCAGAGCAGCTAAACGTAGTGTGCTAACTGACCAGAGCAGCTATATATGGTGTGCTAACTGACCAGAGCAGTGTGCTAACTGACCAGAGCAGCTAAATGGGGTGTGCTAACTGACCAGAGCTAAATGTGGTGTGCTAACTGACCAGAGCAGCTATATATGGTGTGCTAATTGACCAGAGCAGCTAAATGTGGTGTTTCAACTGACCAGAGCAGCTATATAGGGTGTGCTAACTGACCAGAGCAGCTAAACGTAGTGTGCTAACTGACCAGAGCAGCTAAATGTGGTGTGCTAACAGCACTGACCAGAGAAGCTAAATGTAGTGTGCTAATGGCACTAACCAGAACAGCTCAAACGGTAGTAGGAAGCACTCTGGCTGAAGTAGGCCGAGTTATATTGACAGTTCTCCCCTAGTTTACAGGTGAGGCATTCAGAGCCCTGTGTAGTCCACCTACGCATGCACACAGACAGACATGCAGATACAAACAGAAATAGATGGAAATAGAAACACATATGCACACACAAATAAATGGAAACATAAACAGAAATAAATGGAAACAAGGACATGACACACACAAACTAATGGAAATACAAGTAAATGAAAACATTCAGAAAAGCACACATTTAAATTGAAGAAGCAATGTAATTATTTCATTTGATTAATTTAATTTTGTTTTTTTACAATTATTTGTTAAATTTAAAAAAGTGTGTGTGTGTTAAAATACCCTACTTGTAAACATTCCTTCCACCTGGCCTGTCACCGTCTTGATTACTAGAATAATATCTGTGGAAAATAAAAATGAATTAAATGAATACATTTAGTATTCTAAGTATTTTAATTATGTGTATTTATGTGTTTGCATTGCATTTATTTTATGTATATAGAGAAGTGTTACATTTTAACTAGTTATATGGCATAGGAGCCGTGGTGGACGGGTGGGACGTGTCCAAAATATAAAAAATAGTTTGATTTATCCCACCCAAAATGTATCCCGGAGGGAGAAATACATGTAAAAAAGATTAAACTTTTATTTTGAAAGTGCGACTGATTTACTGGCTTTGAAACAGACAGGCAATTTCTGTCTTGTCTTAATGTCCGATTGGTAGAACGGGGAATGTCTTCATCAACTTTAAACGGTCTGACTGTGCGTCAGTGACCTCAACTTTGGATAAGGTGCCTATAGCCTAATGGTTTCATGTAAAAGGCTTGTGTGACGTCTGCTTCCATGATGCGAGCGTCCATGGGTTGGCTTGAACCGCTCATGCAATGAGGATGAATCATAGGCCATTTAGGAAATATTCACATAATGTGCCGACCATTTTCTGTAATAAAATCCTTTATAACTCTTAAGAGATTTGTCAGAAAATCGTTTTTGTGATTGTAGGTTGTGGTCTACTTGCCTATATTGTCTCATTGCAGAACATACAAATATTAATTTCTGTGAAAAAGAAACAGCAACTGACTAGGCCTATCAGTCGTTACAGTGTCTGACTACATTAATAGCATCTCCAGTTGTATTTAGACATCACACGCGCACAGGCACAAATGGGTGCATACAATTACCAGAATGCATACATGATACAGTGTTCCCTCCAATGTTGAGGTCACCCCCACACCCTTGGATACAGCATGTGTCCTTTCCTCCAGTATGTTGGTGATATGAAGACTACCGTGACCTGTGTTTTGTCTGTGATAATGTGTGTCCCTGCTGGCAGGATGTAACGCGACGTGTGGAAGCACTTGGCTCAAAGCACACACACTTAACTTCCCTGTTAACGCCAGTGTATCTGTTTCAGTAAACATTCAGTAGAGCACTTGGGTCATCGTAGTCTTAAACTGAAAGAATGACCACGGTGGATTATACTGTAGTCGTGTAGCGTAATATGAAGCCATCTTACACGGTGCCATCGTCGGTTACTTTGAGGATGTCAATGACCTCCCATGTTCCCGAGGTGATGGCATTCGCTTGGCCCTGCATGGAAATGTCAAAGGTCATCCTGAGTCGAGATTAGAACAAATAAAATCAAAACATAACAATCGCGTGAGAATGGTTAGATCGATTTCTTTCAATTATTAGTAATGTGCATTTAATTAAAAATGGTAGCATTTGATTTTTCTGTATGTTTGAATCTCCATCTCACATTAGCGTACGTGAAATTATTAACAAGTCTAAAAGATAATAAAGATTATATGATTTTTACGTATCAGGACTTTTTTTTACTATAGTGCAGATGAAACGGAAGGTCTTACTCCAACTACTTGGTGGATGTGTTTGTAACCTTTGTCGTCGCTCATCACAAGATAAAAACTGCTGCCATCTTTTGTGAAAACTGGTTCAGGTGGTGAAAACTGTGATGGAAAGATATATCAGCAGTGGAAAGCCATCCTACAGTGTGTACAGTATAACCCACAACATATTTCTCAGAACATCAAGACTTACCCGCCCAATCCAACCAGTTTTACTTTTCAGTTCAAAACTCTGTAAAAATATAATTGTATGTTTTTATTGTTTGTTTGTGTGTTTTCAGTGGCCACTTGTGTGGATGGCTAATCCGACGGATGGATTAACTGCTGCATTGTACCTCTCCAGCATTCCAAGCACTGCCATTAAAGTTGTAGATCTGTAGTATGAGATGGTTCTGTTTCCTCTTCAACCACTGGACAGCGATCAGTTCGTCTGTTACCCAGGTAACTGTAGCCAAATAGTGTTCACTGAGGGGAATAAAACGCTCTAATAGTTAGGCCAAAAAAAAAAAAAGACCAGCCTTTAATTTACAGCCTCCAATAACAGTTTTTTTTTTTCCACAATCAAGTGATGGCAGGTGTTTGTTTTACTACAGTGCCTTTCCGAATTGTGGGCATCCTTGGTACAGAAAGGTTGGGGGAGGTGTCCCTACATATAGTACTTTGTGCCCGCTTCCTTTGCCAAGATAACAGCACTGACACTTACATTTCTGACCATAAGCCTCTAATATTTACAGTATGGTGAATTTCTCATTGTTGAAAAAGTGAGCTAAACCAAACAGTTAATATACAGTAACACAAACCACTTGGCATTAAGTCTATATTTTATACATAACAATACTTTAAAGCAACAGTCTTGTCTGTAAGGGTTTTATGTACATCATATATTATACGTTTTTCACAAAATTAAAAAACAGATGTTAATTACCCAGAGGCAAATGAGGAAGGAACGCTAACTGGGGCTATTCTTGTTGTGTTGGCAGTATCCACCACAAACAATTTCACGACGGGATTAGGAGTGCCAGGCTGCACAAAAAATAAAAAAGTTAAAAAATAAATAAATAAAATAAACACAAACAAACTAATGAAAAACAGTTGTAGCTCTAATATCCACAGCTTCTCAAGTTATTCACACACTTAAAGCGGTCAATTAAGTGCTGTCACAAGGCTTAGTTATACTTTTAAAATGTCTGCCTCTGCTTCTGCTGCAAATGTGTATCAATCACAGACAAGATATACTAGACTAGGTGTTCAACTCAAAACATCTGTGTTGGCATATAGATCTTTCAGCTCCTTCATGTTACCCCAAAGTGTTACCACTCTTTGTGGGCAGTTCTACCTTGGGATAGGGAATGACCACTGTGCGTGGATACTGGCCTTCCCCGTACCAGGGGTACTCTATATTGTGGACGCCTGTGTCGTTAAACACAGCGTAGGCGACATGTCTTCCTCCGGGAGACCACCATAAACCTCGGTTTGACGAGAACATTTCCTCTGACGGGAGAGGGGGGGGAACATCAAAATGAGAATTAGGACAGTTATGCTAATGTAGAATGCTTGGGATGATGCGTTTAAAAGGCAGGGTCCTTCTCGAGAACGCTTGCTAACTTCGACCTCAAATCAAAAGTGTCACTTTGCAGCCCACTGCCTCACACATTGAAATGCAGTGTGAAGTAAAGGTACGGCTTTGTTTATATTAGCAGTGTTCACCACTTTGTTTATGTTGCCGTTTACGTATCTGCATGTGCAAAAGTGTCAAATTATTTTTTCAGCACACACAGAACGATATGATAGCGAAATGCGAGGAGATATTTGTTGTATTATCTTGTATTATCTTACATTTAGCTTGCAATAGCTGACGTTACCTTTGCATTTAAAGGTGCGCTCTACAATATTTTAAACATGAATATAGCAGCAAACAACTTTCTATGTTAATATATATGGGAGTAATTAAAATGACATCACACTCCCTCTGTGTGTGTTGTGATCCCAGCTCCTCTGTTCATTGTTTCCATAGCCGTGTGAGCATGTTTGTGCATGTGTGCGTGTGTGGTCCAAGGAGCATTTGTTTTGGTCTTATATTACGGTTGTCTAGTGTGACACCTGGTGGCAGAAAGTCACATAGATTTACTTTACATGCACGCTGTGTAAATGTGGAGGACTGGGATGTAATTTGTGAAGTTGTGTACTGATTTTAGGTATAGAACATGAAATTCCCTTTATTAGGACTTTGAATAGTAGCAAATGTGGTTTGTTTACTTTTTTCCAAATGTCTCACTGTTTCCTACTAAGGATGTACTGTGCACATTGTTGATGCTGAGCCAACACATGGAATATATTGGTATTAGCCTGGATTAAATGAGTCACCTTCATACACCCAATCTGGGATTCCGTTTAAGATCTCATTTTCCTTTCCGTTGAAAGTGACTTGCTCTGGTGGTGATGTAGCGTTCGTTGTCACGTAGACGTTATTTTGCCAAACATAGGCCTAGAAACACAGTGTAGAAGAACACACATGGAGTTAGAGTTGGGAGATTCTAATTGATTCTCTGAACTGCATTTGGGGATGCTGTTGGTAGTGGGCGTTGGCCTTAGGAAACACGCCAACTGTGCGGCGTGTCATTATGTTCTGGAATGGAATGTGTCTCTTAGGGACATCCAGCCAGTTATTATTGGGTGTGCGTGCGCATGTGTGTGTGTGCGTGCGCATGTGTGTGTGTGTGTGTGTGTGAGTGAGAGAGAGAGAGAAAATGTATAGATTGGAACTCTAAAAACGATCTGGTTACGCTGCCTGTAACTACTGCCTTCACATTGAGGAGGCATTCACTATGAAGGACCCTCTCTGGTCGTAAAATGATAACCGTTAACAAAACGTGATACTATAACATCCAGCCCGGGTTGTCTTGTCTAGTTGTTTATTATTATTATTTTAGCATTCTCTTCTTAGAACAGTGTTTAGAGAAAGGAAGCAAATAGGTGGGAGATAAAGAAATGACCTTGGGCCAGATTCAAACTCAGGTATCTTTAGGCCCATACGGGCAGGGAGTTGCGCCACAAATCCAGCCTGGCTTATCTATTCTGTGTTTTCATTGTGTTACACGTTTCCCCTTGTTCCAGTCCTTGTTTTCCCTGCGTTTCATCCCTGATTTTCGGTGTCTCCTATTGCGTTGCGACACTAATTGGATAACTGTGTTCACGTGTTCCCCTTGTATTTCAACCGTGTTTCTGTTAGCTTGCTGCCTTTTATCAGGTCCTCCGCATCACCCTGGTGTGTGGTCGTGTCTCATCTGTGTTTATTTGTACCATATCGATTGGACTCCGGTCTCTGAGCCGCTCTGCACGTGGATCTTATTACTCTCCAGCAGTACAGATGCATATACTGTATGTATATTTCAACAGTTGCTGATTCTTGTTGCGCACCGGGTACCTATTGCATCCTAAACTGTCTTGGGTTCCTCTCTCTGTGTGTGGTCCCTTCCCAATGTTTCCTCTGCTTTTATACTATAGCCCACGTGGTTTTTAGGGACATTTGTCTTTCGGTGGGAGGACAGGTGAGGGGGGAATGGGTGGGGTTTGATGGGAAGGAGTTTGTTTCCATTTGAAATGTGGGCCTGTGCATACCTTTGAGATTTTAATGTGATTTTAAGGGCTATATTTATATAAAGACAAACATGTCTTGACATACCACCGGGCCTGATAGACATGTTGGTACAGGTAACAGAGTTATGAAGCTCTTTGAACTCCCCTTGCAAGTGTGTCAGGGAGGCCGCTATCAAAATGATTTCATTTCAAAATAGAGTCGAATATTTTGTCAGGTGACTAAAAAGGGTAGTTAATTATGAATTACATTCATTAAACTGCTGTTAGCTTGATTAATTACAAGCGGGGCCTTTTCCCAATCAATCTCAGTTTTGTAAGGGAGCATTTGTCATTTGCATCAAAGCTGTTTGGCTGAGTTGTGAACCACCTTTATATATACAGGCGATGAAGCATATACATTGAGAAGGAGAGATGAATCGGTGATATGATGGAAAATTGCAGCTCATAATCATTTATCTTTAACAATTACAATGTTTAGTCGAAAGGTGTTTTATGTTCCTGTCCCTCAATGACATAGCTCTAGATCCAGGACTGTGTGTGTGTGTGTGTACATTTTGTATAACCATCTGTGTCCAGTCATACCAGTTTGTTCCCCACAGGTGCCCACTTGAAGTACTGGACCTCATGTGGAATGTCAGTCTTGAGAAATACCCTGCAATGGAGTCAGCCATGCTTCACACGTGTGCATCATAAAGACGTCTTCTTCAGTAGACTTTACTTAAGGCCGCGTTCAGACGTAACTTCTTTTATTTTATTAAGAGCACTGGCCTGGGCATTTTTTATTTTTCATGATTGTTATGGGAAACACCAGTCTCAATACGCCTCTTGTGATTGGTCAACTGTCAAAAAAAGCAGATGACCTAGGGCGGTATCTTCTGAGAAATTAACGTGTTTTTTTCAACTGAAAAAAGCATCTGCTGCAGCATTTAAATGAAGTGCCCATGGTGCTTTTTAAAACACGATGTGCTCCATAGGTTATAAAGTAAAAAAAGAGACCGACAGCTTCCAAAAAGAAGATTCGTCTGAACCGTTACTGTACGTACTGTAAACAGAATGTTTACAGCAGTATTCATTGATGACAATGTGATTTATGTGCAATAGATGCTTCCAGTATGTGCTGACCAGAGGACGTTTCAAATGATTTGCCCATGGTAATATGTTGCACTACTTAAATGCAATGAGAATTAAAGAAATCATGACATTCATGTATTTCCATATGTTGTCTAAAGGCACCTGAAAGGGCTGGATTAAGTTTTAAAATCAGTCCAACATGTAAACATGCCAGATCAGATTTGGCTCCAGGTGTAACATCATATCTGGATTGTAATGAATACCATCTAACATATCCCTTCCAGCGATGTCAAGTTGGGGCAGGTTTTTTACTTATAATGTGTATTGCATTGTCTTGTATTATTGTATACTTCATTATTTCAACATAATACCTATACCACACTACTTTGGCATTTATGTAATATAAAATATATTAAAAATATTGTGTGTGAATGGTGAAAATACATACGCATTTGCTTGGTCGTAAAGCTGATAGGTCGCTGTGAAAGAATGCCTCCATCTCTAATGAACAAACATGAATTAAGGGTAGTCACTTATTTGTCTTATCTTTGTCATTGGTAAGTAAGAGCTCAGTGTACCTTAGTATAGTTACTCATGAAGGCAACATACTTCTGGTCAGCAGACAGTTGGTAATCGTATGCACCAACCATTTGCTATATCAAAGAAAACAGAAACACAGCTGTTAACTGTCACCCTCTACTGAATCTCCAAAGATCTGTAACTTCTGCTTTTGCAGTCATTTGTGCATGTATGTTACACATATACAGTCAATCCAATTTAAGTATTCTCTCACAAAAAGCTAGACCTTTACTGCCATACAGATTTCTATGAGGGCACACACGATACACTGTTAAATCATGTATGGTGAACATAGGATAACTTACAAAGGTTGTGCTGCTTAATAATTTTGAGGAGTTGCCTGTTTTCACATTATAACGAAAAATGTCATCGCTCTGTGTCTTGTGGAGATACTCAGAATCTGTATGGGGAGATTGAGTGGGCAATTAATGGTCATGCCAACCACTGGCATTTATTTCATATGGGCACAACTTCCAGCATCTAGGAGCAACTTTGGACAAAGTTGTCTTTAAATTACCTAATTGTAACATTGTGTGAACACATACATGCCTTTAACATTTATAACCATCCTACCTGAGATCCATCTCATGTTGTAAGCCCTGGGTTTCAGAGTACTGTTGAAAACGTCTTCAAGAGTAAACGTTCTGTGAGAGTTGACCCCAGGCTTTTCTATAAGGCACAAGCATAGCACAGCATATAGCGTTGTCAGTATATACATAATACTATCATGATGTCTTAAGATCAAAGGTCATAAGGTTATGTTGATATTATAAAATGACAGCCACACGAAGATCAACTGTTTATGCTATGAAGCTATATTTAAAAGAAGGTATGTATACGTGCATTTTAAATATAGCTCAATGCGTAGAAAAGGAACGTGCGTCATGACGCGTGCTAAATATCTGGATCACGTAATAGTATGCGAATATGAATTACCTAATAACACTCACCCTTCAGGTAAATCACTGTAGGGACCACTATCAGAACCAACACGATCGCCAATCCAAAAACCCCGAACAGCACTTTGGCAATGGAAACCTGGCAATTATAAATTATCACGTATAACCTATCAGTTTTATGTATGCCTAACCTAAAACAATCGAATAGCCACAAAATAAATATAAAAATACTGTATACAAGTATATCGCATTAAAGTAGGCTATTTTGTCATGTCCAAACCATCACTAACCATTTTTTCTGCTCTTTAATTCACAACTTCATCGAAGAAAAAATAAAATAACGGCGACATCCAGCCAACAACACGCAGCAGAAAAAGTCTTCAGAACACTGCGTTTCTGTAAAATGTTATCTTTAGTTTCAAAGGTGCTGCAATAAAATCTCAGCCGGTGTAAAGTTCGTTCATGAAGTTAGAGCATGCTGCTATTTTAGGGAAGTTGCTCAGAGGTTAGTTACAAACTGATCGTGATAATGTCACCGTTTAAATAATAATTTATAGGCGTACATATAGTAGATATTTCAGACAGACAGACAGACAGACAGACAGTTGTATCATTTCGACATTTTATAGAAATGTAGCCTTTTTATTTTGTGGTGCTGTCGTTTATTAACCAAATCTAGATGCAGTACGTGTACCGTGCACATTTTACAATGTACATATAGGCTACGGATCAATGTGATTGTGACAGATTAATCTGAGTAAATAGGATAGGCTATTCAATTGAATGGGTCTTTTGTTTGGACTATAGTTTCCCACATGGAAAACACATCTCTGGATTGAATCAGAAAACCGCACTCTGAGTCATTCGTTCTTAACATCTTTTTATGAATTACTTTTTTATTGTGACTCTATATTACTTTATTCCACTAGACGTCGCACTAAACACCAGCATATCAGACCAAAACAAATGCCCCGTGGGTCACATATCCCCACACACACACCAGAACAGAGGAGCTATGATTGACACTGAGGTGGTGTGATCATTCTCTGCTCTGATGGGCTTTTGCTCTGAATAATAAGTGAATAATAATAGGGCCCACTAATAAAATTCAGGAATATGGCCCAGCCTTGTTCTGATTCTGGATGACCAAGGGCCCATCAAAGACCAAGGAAAGGACCCCCTGATTGCATGCTGATCTGCGTCAGTAAGCTGCAACTGATACAAAGCAGAACCAAACAGCAGTATAATTACAAAGCCTTTCGATGGGTTAAAATAACTAAATGAATATCTAACTTAAAATAGAAATGTATTTTGTCTTAAAAATTGAAAGCCAATTCATTTTTGTCAAATTCAGCAAATATCCGCTAGCTGCCTGTAAATGCTGAAAAGATCATCTGGTGTTTCTACAGAGCCCTGGCTCTGTAAATGGAAACACAAACAAAGTGGTGCAGACCACATATCAGTACAATCCCAGCCTTGGCAATGCGTTGCCAATGTGTGGGCGGAGCTTCTGAAGGATCACCTTGTATGGGATTGAACAGTTTTTTTGTGTTCGAGTTTAAATATAAAGCTTTCTCCAGAATGACTCTGCGACTACCTGGGACTGTCTGGGTTTACAGTGTAATGAAAAAAACATGTTTGCTATAGCCGTAGGCTGTATAATTTGATTCAACACACACACACACACACACACACCACAAAACAAAATGTCCCAGGCATCATTCATTCAATGTGTCAGTTATGGTGTTCATTGTTGGAGTTATTCCAAGTTACTCAGGAATAGTAATAAGTTACTATTTACTTATTAATATACTCCTTCAAAACATATTATTACTTTACTTATGACTGGGTATTTAAAGTAATTAGTTACGTTACTAGTTACAATACTATATTACTTTCACAATCACCCCTTCTGAAAAATGACAACCTGTGAAGCCAGTTCATTTTAGAATTGAATCCTCTTTACTGGAACAATAATGAACCTCAGGGGTCAACAATCAGCCAAAGTGAAAACATTGCAGCCTCTCAAACCAGATGATTGGCCAGGTTGGTTCAATTAGCCTACCTTAAGTTAGTGCTAGGACCAGAAATCTCATTGTTGTAACGCAGTAATGCAGCATTACTTTGATTAGTAATTGTAATAATATTACTGTTTTGGAAAAAGTCATTAGTTGCAATACTAGTTATTGAAAAAAGTAATAAGATTACAGTAAGTAGTTACTAGTTACTACCCAACACTGATTATGTTGTAGTAGCATGTCAGTGTAAAGAAAATGAATGGGATTTGGCAGACAAACTTTCTCTCTGGGGGGGCAGTAGTGAAAAAACAATGTCCAGTCAAAGTTAACGCTTAAAAGCCTGTTAAAAGCTTAACAAACATGACGCTCTGTGGCTTTATGGGGAATAGTCAATGGTTTTACACTCCGGACATCCTCAGCAAACAACATAACAAGTAGTCTATCTCAATGCTAATGCAGCAGCCTTGTTTGCGGAGGATTACCTCACCCCACTAAAGGGGCCGATAAAACCCAAATAAAATAATTTATAGGTGTGACTTTAGTCACGTCAAGCACCCTTTGTGATAGTGGCGTATGTGTGTGTACGCGAATGACTTGGGATCGAATTGGTAATCGAACAAGCGCAACGCATGTTAATTACACATTTTGTATGTCGTTACCGTAAAAGACGTGTAAAAAATTGACATGGAAACTAAAATAAAATTCTTGTTGTATTGTCGCCCTCTGGTGGTTGATAAAATTGGTGTTTGAATTGTGACATTTTGGGTGAATTAGTATTTCAGTCGCCAGCTCATGTAGCCTATGGACTAAAATAATCTACTAACAAGCGTTTTATTTGCACGTTAATGATAACATTTTTCATTCTACAAAAAGCATGTTATTATGCCTATTCTATTGTCATTATAATGTTAACTGTCATTGTTGCCTGTATAAATAGTCTGTTTGTGTTAATAACATTATTTCACTATTATTCCAAGGGACGCAAAGGTAGGACATTAGTCAGTGTAGGCTAAAT
This sequence comes from Forbesichthys papilliferus, assembly GCA_025399855.1. Classification (NCBI taxonomy): domain Eukaryota; kingdom Metazoa; phylum Chordata; class Actinopteri; order Percopsiformes; family Amblyopsidae; genus Forbesichthys; species Forbesichthys papilliferus. The sequence goes on along the minus strand of JAODOY010010200.1, from coordinate 9,585 downwards.
TATCGATATGAGAGTGTTTTCAATAGGCTACAATGACCACAGGAAAAATAAACATGTCAGCATTAGACTTAGCCTATTTGCTGACACTACCATCTTACAGACAAAAAAAAAACAAAAATAAACACACACAAACATTTAGCCTACATGTGTTTACCCCACAGTTCGTATTGTAGTATATTTTCACTAACTGGAAAGTGACATATATGCTCAGTTACAGGCGCTGTTGCTATGAAATCCAGAAGGAAGTAGCCACACCCTCTCCCAAGTGTGAATGATACAGTAGTCTGGTGTCTTATTATGGGCTATGCATGTAGGCTTCAGCATTTAGCAGATTATAAATTGTTTTTATCTAAAACAATGTATAATTTGGTCTAATAATATATATACAGTATATAGTATATATGCACACACACATACATACAGTATATACACACACACATCCATACATACTAAGAAAATAACATTCTTAAGTAGCATGTCATCATGGCTAATTATTTTACAACATAGGCCAAATATTATTAAAACAGCCTAAATTTAAGCAAAAAGCTTAGTTTTCAGAATTGATCTAACAGAAGATGTAATTACTGTAGAATACATTATTTTAATAAAATATTTTTTTTAATTTGATTTTATATACTTCTTGTTTATAGATCATCTTTTCAGGGGAAATACAGTAGGCCTAATCACCTCAAACTCTAAAGGGAAGCTGAATGTTAGTTCCAGTTGGTTTGGATTCCAACAGAGTGGTTGGTGTAACTGACTAGGTTATTATAATGGCGTTCTAGGCTCGAGTTAAATAGCTTTTGTTGACTATAGAGTGTAATATGGGTCAGGTCTTTCATACATGTTCTTATACGCACTCTAAGTGTATTATCAATTGGTAAGATGTCACCCCATTCTCTCACAGTGCTCAGCCTTAGTATACATGCACATATTTATATTAATGCACACAGAATTAACATATTTAAACAAATTCGGGAAATAAGGAGAATTGGGGGCGGGGGGGGGGGGCAATATGAATAGTGGGGCTAAGATGTCCTCTATCGTTTCTCTTTAGATAACTTCAATAACTGCTAGCCTGTTTGGTTATTGGATTTAAATTAAACTTGTACTAATATATCAATGAATATAAATATAAATGGAAGACGAAACGTGGCGGTGTGGACTTACCTGCGTAAACAGTTTGCCAAGCGGACAATCAGGTTTGCCATGTTGGCCTATCATGTGGATTTCATCAGTGGACAAATCCAACACTTCTTGAAAATGAGAGTATGTAAAAAGCTCACCCATTTTGCCAATCCAAGCTTGCTAAATATTAAACAGGCCTACATGTGCTTCGTGTTTACCTTCCTCATAATTAAGTCTGTGTTTTTAATTCAGCGTCTTCCAGGGGGCGGGGACAAAGCACCGAGTGGGCTGGGTTGTTTGGTTGCGTCAGTCCGCTTCCCGCAGCTTGTTGCAATACGCGGAAATGATGTAGTCAAAGTAGCCTAGTAGATTATAGGAAGTTACAACTGCGTTTGATCATCAGTTTCTGGAAAGCTGTGGTTTGGATACATATTGTGCTGCAAATTCAGCTTGTATTACAATTTAGCAGATTCCGATTTTAAATGGCTTATCCGGGTTATGGCGGGGTAAGTAGTCGGGTGTGACTGTGATTACATAATGATGGAGTCTACTACTAGTAGCATACGGTAGAGCTGTGGCCTCTGGTCTGTTTCCAGTGTAATGTAGGCATACTGTATATACTGATATTGGTATTTGCGACAATGTAGTTTGTAGTTTGGCGATTTGATTTGGCGCCGCTACGTAGCCTACTTTTACGGTACGGTAGACTAGTTGTAACCAAACTAACGGCACCTACGGTAGGCTAGGCTAGTCTACAGAGTAGCCTAGACATATGATACGGTAGATCTTACAGTACGTTATACTACCGTAGTAGCCTAGTAGTAGTTATTCCTTCAAGTTAGCGTATTCATTTGACGTTAAACGTACTGCTTTATATTAATTTTAGCGATACAGTTCTATCAGAAGCCATAAAGTACGGTAGCGAAACTCGATTTTTCTTTGTCGCTCCGTACCGTACGGTATCGTACCGGTAACCTACGTATCATTGTTTTAAGTGGATTTTGGAGACCGTATGCCCAATTGTGCTTGGAAGATGTCATATTAATACTATTGTAAAAACAAATTAGCTAGCAGCCGTATTTAAATCCAGTCAACTCAATAAAGCCGCCAAGTTGGCAATACTGATTTTTAACAGTTAATGTCGAACGGTTTACAATGTTTCAATCCATTCAGTCATTATGTACCGATAACTGCACTATTCTTCTGTATAAAGTCCTACGTATGTTTCAGTGTAATTCAATTCCGTCTGGTCTCTAATAGTATGGAATGCCAGGAATGCCTCATCAGGGAATGCCAAACCCTGGCATGCCAGGGGGACTCATGGGGGGTCCTATGGGCCAAATGGGGGGTCCTCCACCCCAAGCAGGTTACCAGGCATATGGCAGAGGGTATCCACAAACCTATGGGGGGCCACAACAACAACAACAACAACCTCAGACCAATGACCCAATGTGGGGATATTTTACTTCAATAGCAGGGCAGGTTAGTGCATTTACACTTGTGTAATGTTTTAATCTTATTGTTTGTGTGTAATATGTGTTATGTGTGTGTAGTTCATATATCTCTTAAATATAAACATTCCTTCCACATTGTGAGATCCTAGCCCTTTTCAGGATATCATTTGTCATAAATTGGACAATATAGTCGATGATAATGTGTAGCCTTTATAGACGACAGGTCACTTTGATAAGATGCGTGACGTGAATATGTGATCTTTCAGTAAATATAGTAAACTACATCAGAAACCAGACAGGTTAAACCAACCTAAGACCACTAAACTACGAAAGGCCAATGCAGCTTGTGTTCTAATATCTTAATAGCACACCTAAATGCTATTTTGTATACAGACAAGGTAGGGTCCTACTGTAGATCAACACACACTATTTGGTTTTAGGATATACCTACCCCTATTTACACTTAGCTATTTTGACAGGTGCCAATCCGATGGTGACCAATATATTCCTGTCTAATACCAAACACTGCTATTGTGTATACAATGGTTGTAGGATGTTAGGTAATCACAACAGTTTAGGGTGAGTTATCTTATAGTTTTCTAATGGTACATATATTTTCACAATGTATTTCCCCAAGGGTGACCTGTAGTTTCTGTAGAGAGGTAGTGCATGTAGGTGTAATTGAACAACTTTTCAGGTAAATTTGAGAAAAGGTGTCTTCTCCTGTATGACAAATCACGTAAGCCCACACAAATGTTTAAGGGTCTTTAAATACTTTTAAAAAGTTTCTGAAGAGTACACATCTTCCTGTACAGGATGGGGAGATTGACGCGGAGGAGTTACAGAGATGTTTGACCCAGACGGGGATCAGTGGCAGCTACACTCGTAAGTCAACTACTCTTTCCATAACTTTAACAACTGTCTCTGGGTCAGTGGTTTGGAAGTTTCATATGTTTTCAAATAAACAACTTCCTTTTTTAAAAAAAGTCCCAAAACCTGACAGAGATGTGAAGTAAACGTTAAGTCTTGATGGCACAATGTTTTCTGTGATTCCTCTGCGTTTATTTAGGTGTGGTTACTACTAATAATGGTGGTAATGGTCTCTGATGTTTCTTTCTACACAGCATTCAGCTTGGAGACATGCAGGATAATGATTGCAATGTTGGATGTATCCTTTTGAATCGGTCTGGTCTCTAGTATTACCGTAACTCTACTAATAGCTTGAGCTGCGGGGGTGTTCATTATTTAGCCCACCGTTCTCATAGATTTCTAGTGAGGTGAGCGTGCCAATGCATGTTTAGCAGAAAATAGCCAGGTGCTGATATTCATGGACAGAATATCGAGGCGTAGGCGTGGTGGGGAGGGGTTGCGGTTTGGTGGCTTGGGGATCTCATCGCTGCTTTTTGCAGATTATTTTGTCCTGATGGCATCATCGGTCTGTGACCTCCAGCACTCACAGGATCAGTTCGCAGCCGAGTGTGAAGCGGCTGGCATGAGGACTAGCACCGCAGACATTAGAGCGGGAGATTGGCCGGAGAATCGGAGCAGTGGTATTGCAATCGCTCTACCGCACCGTTGTGACGAAAAAAGAGCTGAGCCGGAAGGCAAAGCTCTCGATCTACCGGGCAATTTTCGATCCTACTCTCACCTATGGTCATGAATAATGACCAGCGGCCAAAAATGGCTTTTCTCAGGAGGGTGGCTGGCGTCTTCCTTAGAGATAGGTTTAGAAGCACGGATGAGAAGCTCAGCTATCTGTGAGCTGCTGCTCCTTTGCGTCCAAAGGAGCCAGTTAAGGTGGTACGGGCATCTGGTAAGGATGTCCCCTGGGCGCCTCCCTAGGGAGGTGTTCCGGGGAGGGGAGGAGGCCTTGAGGAAGACCCAGGACTAGGTGGAGAGATTATACACTGTCCTGGTAACACCTCTGGATCCCCCAGTCAGAGCTGGTTAATGTGGCTCAGGGAAAGGGAAGTTTGGGGTCCCCTGCTGGAGCCGCTGCCCCCGCGACCCGACTCCAGATAAGCGAGAGAAGATGGATGGATGGAAGGTAGCGGTTAGGCATCTTGCAAGCACAATTGTAGTTCTGACAAAATCATATTTTTATATGGGTATCGTAAACTAAAATACAGGCAACATAACAAATAGTGGTTAATGTCAGACTTTAGTCATAGAAAAGTTACACCATTGCAATGGATGGTATCAGTTTTTGGACCACTGCTGACCACATGTTAAACCTTAACCAAACTCCCAAAAACAGACTGATTTCACAGGCAAGATGGGTTTCAATGAGTTCAAGGATCTCTTTACTGCCCTGAGTGGCTGGAAGCAGAATTTCATGATGTTTGACCAGGACAGGAGCGGCACTGTGGAACCTCACGAGATGTCACAGTCACTCAACGCCATGGGTAGGCGATAACACCCGTTTGAGATCTGCATTACATTGGCATTGACCCATTTATGCCACTAGGTGGCAGTAGAAACACCGATAAATAACGAGATAAATATTTTTTAAACAATTTATTCAAGATTCTTCTACAGCAACTCCCATTGCATGTACAGTTATCATTTTTAATAAGTATTAGTATTGTAACTGAATTTCCATAAACAAGGGATTATCTGATGAGTTTTGTAATATACTGCTTGGAAACATATTGGAATTACACTTGTGGGATAATATTGCATTTCTTTTGTATTTGAACAGGCTACAGAGTCAGCCCGCAAGTTATGAACGGAATCATTAAGCGCTACAGCAAAAACGGACGCATCTACTTTGACGATTACGTGGCTTGCTGTGTCAAGCTCAGGTCATACACCGGTATGAGAGGCCCCCGTCCTTGACAATCCTGTGTGTCTGTCTGTCTGTGTGTGTGTGGCCAGTAGCAATTACTATAATAGTGGTTAATAATGTGTCGTGCTAGCTTGTGTAATTGGAGAAACAAACTGTTTATCTTAAAGCAAACTAGATACTGCATATGGGTAATGTTAATGGCTCAAATACAATTCTGTGAAGGGTGGAGTGATACAGGTAAAATTGTCCCAGCGAATGGTAAGCTATTTTTGAAGTAATTAATCTAATTGACACAAACACTGCTAGACTATCTCCAGCAGTGTCTAGGCAGAGAATCTTTCCTTTATACCAGTTTTGTCTTTGAATAACATGTTCTGAGATTACGGGTGGTCTTCCAACTATGAGCCATTTTTGTGTGGCAGAGGTGACCTCTTTGGTGTCTTCCACAGAGAACTTCAAACGCAGAGATACTATGCAACAAGGAGCTGTAACCTTCCAGTATGACGATGTAAGTATCTCTACACTGCTTATTTTTCATCAAAATTTAAGTGGGGTTGTCCATCGACCTCCCCCCCCGGCATCAAAGGATATGTGGCTAATGTACATTATAAAAAAGGAATTGTGGTTAACACTCCACACTTCCCGCCCCACCCATCCCTCTCTCTCTAACAGTTCATCCTATGCACAATGGCCATATAAATGTCGCAGCAGAACACCGTGGGGCATTATGAAGCCAAAATATGGCATCTGGGCGGCTGTTTTTAAAGAGGACAGAAGCAATGCGAGGAAATGACCTGCTCGACAGCTTGCTGTAACGCTTTACTTACGTGCTGCAGAGATGCCTTGATGATGATTATGATGATGTAACCTATTTAAAGTTAACGTAGAGAGCAAAAATAATCAAGTGTGACTTTTATTCACAGCTACAGTATATCAAATCAACGTTAAAATGTAAGAGTCTGAAAGTGTTACCAACTTGTGAATGTGCCATTTTAACCTCTGGATGTGTGGTCAGTCATTTATACCCCCTGCTTACTCACTTGCCAAGTGCCATGTTCGGCATTCATACTGAACATACCACTTTAGGTTCTTTGCTAACTAGATACTGCATAAGGGTAATATGTATGTAGAGGTATTTTATGAAATGCTATTTTAGCACACCGTAAAGTAAATAGTCACCTTAAACATAATCAATGCAGGTTCACCATTTATCTCGATGTTAGCCTAAATGTAATTTTGTTTTAAATAAATGTGCACTGATTAACATTAGCCTATTAATGATAATGAGTTATGGATGTTTATTGACATAATGCTGTATGAATGCAGTGTATATACACTATAAGGATTAGTGGCCAATTATGCTCCATGTTTTCTAATACACAATAAACTTTTATATTCTATATTTTCTCTTTTAGACTCACTGTTGCATGTGATTTTTCTCAACATATATTTTCACATGAATTGCCACTTTTCAATAATTGATATATTGGTATAATAATCAATAATGGGAGGTTTGGAGGGCGTAACAGACAATACCAGGATGGAAAATTATGGTGGTATGGCCCTTAAACTGGCTTCTAGTTTCTATGTTTGTTTATAACTAAAGTTTGACTGGAAGAATTGTTCAGTGTTAACTGACCACCACCAGCCATATTGATGCTGATGATTCCAGCAGTTGTTTTGCCTTGTGCCTTAAAACCTCCACTAGGGGGTGCTGTTACCAAATTCCACCAGAATGCAACGTAACTTTTTTTAGGCACCAAGACGAAATATTTCACAATATTTTATTTTAATAAAATTGAGGTAGCTCGTATATTTAACTTTATACACGAATAACGTTTTTGGCAACACGTTGATAGTTTATATTGTGTATTATTTAAACCAACAAGCTATATTGCAACAGGTTTGTGTCGCAATATTTCGTGTGACAGGATTCTTTAAAGGCTTGTTTCCTTCCTATGTTCATTTTAATTAGTTTCAGTCAAACGCTGTAATTTTTAGTGTTAACAGCCCGTTTTAATTCTATTCATACACATGTAATTTTGCACTGAGGACACTTGTCACTATTAAACCTCCATATGCCAATGGAAGCAATTGCAAATAGCATTTTTTTTAATCTGGTGGTCTCGTTTGTAGCAAATAAAGTACCTGGGCTACAATGCAACATACAAGTTATCACTTGTTTTTAATACATTTAGCTTTAATATTAAATAGCCAGTTACAGCAAAATATATAGAAACACGTTAAATAATTGTATTCTGACTCCAAGACTTGCATACTGTTAAAAAATATTTTTAGCAGTACATACAGTGAGGAAAAAAATCCCCTGGTGATTTTGTATGTTTGCCCACTGACAAAGAAATGATCAGTCAAATTTGTAACGGTAGGTACATTTGAGCAGTGAGACAGAATAACAAAAAAAAAAAAATCCAGAAACACGCTTGTCAAACATTCCTATTCTCATTTTAATGAGTGAAATACATTTTCGACCCATCTCAATCATTAAGATTAGGAGCACACTCTTTAAATGAACTCAACATGTTTGGATGAGGAGGAGTGCTGCCTATGAACCCAAGAACACAATACCCACCATCAAACATGACGGTGGAAACATGTTTTGGGGGTGTTGCTAAGGGAACATGACAACTTCACCGCATCAAAGGGCCGCTGGCCGATGGACGTGTACCGTCAAATCTTGGGTGATCAACTCCTTCCTTCAGCCAGGGCATTGACAATGGGTCGTGGATGGGTATTCCAGCATGACAATGACCGCAGACACAAGGCCAATGCAACAACAAAAAGAGTGGCTCGAGAAGAAGCACATTAAAGTTCTGGAGTGGCCTAGCTAGTCTCCGGACCTTAATCCCATAGAAATGCCAAACGTCAGCCTCCAAAGTTTAATGACTTGGAGAAGATTTGCAAAGAGGAGTGGGACAAGATCCCTCCTGGGATGTGTGCAAACCTGGTGGGCACCTACAAGAACCGTCTCTGACCTCTGTGGTTGCCGACAAAGGTTTTTCCACCCAGTACTAAGTCGGGGTCGAAAACTTATTTCACTCATTAAGAGGCAGATCAATATACACAATTTTTGATATGATTTATTGTTGTTGTTGTTATGCTATCTCTCACTGTTCAAATAAACCTACCATTAAAATAACTGATAATTTCTTTGTCAGTGTGGGCAAACATACAAAATCAGCAGTGAATCAAATACTCCCCCCCCACCCACTGATAGGCCTGACATTTTTAAAGTCTTAAACAATTACATGAGAAAATAAAATAAATGAAGGATCCATTTTCTGTCAACACAGACATACATTTAAATTATTCTCAAAGAACAAATGACAGTCAACTCAGAGACATACATTTAAATTATTTACAAAGACCAAATGAAAGGGGAAAATTTGTCAAATCAGTTCCGCTCTTTAGACAGAACTTACTACAGTAAGTATATGAATATTTTCATTCAACTCAATATACATCTAAATAATAGTGCTTGTTAAATACCACGAGTACACCCTTAAAACAAATGAATACCTTAAATAAGAGAAAAATGTAATGCAAGAGAGGACCTTAACGAAACCCTGTGGGATGCCACCGTGCACAGAGCAGTTTGGATCAAGAGTGATGTAACGGAATTAAGTACATATACAGTGGCATCTATTGGACGTTAACAGTGAAAAGCATTACTGCAGAAGTCACCTAGATAAACAGTCAACCAGAAACATTACTCATATCACCTGCGAGCACGCACGCACATGTGCGCACACACTGTTTAGTGGTGGCACCAGGCAGTAGCACACCCATCCTTGGTCTGTTCCATGTTATCCCGTACTATTAGGTCCCCACAGGCAGGACTTAGATCTCCCATAAGGCCTGCTGGAATTAGACTTTGAAGGAGGCCCATGGAGTGCCTGTTCTCATTCCCTTGCCTGGTTTGGTCATTCCGTTATTTCCACTGTTTCCCGGGCAACCCCTTCACTGACGGGGGTGATATTCAGATTCTTTATATGCTCCCGCTTCCCAGGACTGGCCGATTAAATACATTTGAATCAGCCAAAGTGAATGCCGTTCGTCCTCTGGTGCCTGTGCTCCATCTACCACTGATAGTCCGGTTAGGGAGGCAAGTGCTGGGTTCAAATGGGGTCTAGTTTATCGCGTTCACGGGAAGAGCCCGTCCGGGGGGGGGGGGGGGGGGGGGGGGGGGGGGGGGGG
>JAODOY010010181.1:10307-24959 GCA_025399855.1 Forbesichthys papilliferus | reverse complement strand
CTGGTCTGTCTGCATGTAGACACACTACCTCATGAATACACTGTATGGCTCCTGGTCTGTCTGCATGTAGACACACTGTACCTCATGAATACATTGTATATGGCTCCTGGTCTGTGCACATTCAGTGCTTTACCTCTGTGTCGCTGACCACCGTCTGCTGCTGCAAGGTGAGGGTGAGCTGCCCTGCATTCTGCTGGCACTCCACCTGCACACAACACAGGGAACAGTGCATTCTCTGGTCTTCACCTTAAAGACAGCATGTTCCAGCAAACATGGCCATCCATAATACAGCATTATAGAATAAATAATAGACATAAGATGTCCTTGAGAGCCTTGAAAGGCGTCCTCAAATACAATGTATTATTATTATAATTATAATAACTAGATATAATGGTTGTTACAAGAGTCACAAACACCATGCAGAGAGGCGTGCGTGATATGTTGTTGCTGGGAGACCAGTTGTACCTCGGTGATGGGGAAGGCCTGCTGCTGCGTGTCCTCACTGAGGCTGACCACAAAGAGCACCTCGGAGGTCAGCAGGAGGCAGCCGAGGTGCTCCTGACCGGAGCCGCTCACTATGGTCACCTCCAAGGCCATGTGCACCTCCGGACGCCCCAAGGACTGGAGCATCTTCCTGTGGTCGGAGACGAGGGACGGGACAGTCAATGGAGCGTGACAGTGTGGTGGCCAAAGCACATTTCCCATTCATTTCCCCATGGACTTGTGGGTAAATCAGAAAGAGCTTGAAGCCTGGAAACAAGTCAACCAGCTACGAGATTGTGAAGCGATGGCATAATGCTCCTGTAGAAGCCACCAGGCTGTATGATATCAACCTTGATAGACATGATTTATTCATCACAAAGAACTACTACACTACCCACAATCCTGTACCAGTGACGTTGGACGTTGGACTGTACCAGTGACGTTTGGTGGAGCTGGTTGTCCTGGTGATAACATTCTGATCTCGAGAGCATTATTGGCGCTCGGAACTCGCTTTTACCATTTACCAAGGTACACCGTTACTCAAATACACCGGCATGGTGGATTCTAAATGTTAGCATATGTTATCTACACCGCTACGGTTACTAATACATGGCTAATCAACACAGACACCACACTAAGACATGTATGTATACACTTGCACGAGAGGTCAGTTAACACTATACAGTTGACCTGCACAGACTGCAAAGGTCTTTATACACAAGACCACATCCAGAGAACACACACACACACCATGTATTCAATAGGTCATCCCAAGCGTGCTACAACTGCTCGCACACCGGGCCTATGAGACCCGGTACTAGACGTATTCGGCCATGTTCCCCCTACAGTGTGTTTACACAGGCAGGCAGCTGTGCACGTTTATGCGGGGCAGATGGTGCAGCCGCTATAGGAGGGCTACTAACGTGGATGGGGCTCTGCTCAGTGTTGCTACGGTGATACAGCCTGACCCTGTCAACGTCTGCGCTACTTGTAGTGGTAAAAGTAATATATGGAAGTCTGATGGAAAGCAGTTTGCTCACAGCGCTGCAGGAACAAAATCACCAGGGAGCGTTGTCTCAAGGTTTCGCCATTTCACTTCTTTTTTTTACCTCCCTGGATATGAACTCATTGTAAAAATAAGGAGAGGAAGAAAAAACAACAACATTCTAGTGGCAGTTCAATATTGGAGGTGGAGGTCTATCTAACAGCTGGAGGACTGGCTTTAATAATTGGAAATCATGTCCAAGAACATACATTTTCTACATTTTTTCCTAGTAGGCGTTGAAACCTTCAGGGAAGCCAAACGCTGATCCGCTCCTGTAGAGGTGCCTGTGTGAACTCTATAGGAAGAGCCAAAGGTATTGCTCGGAGCAGCATATGGCCTCTCCGAACCATTGCCAGCAAAGAAAGATGTGCCTGTTCTATGTGATGGCATAGACAGACATCTCTGGAAAGACTCAAAGTTAAACGGCGAGAACAATTTCAAGCTGGAGGCTTTGGCAGAGTGCTTGTAAAAACCTTTTAACACCGTCCTGTGAGAGCGAGGGAGGGCAGGCTGGCTACCATGTGTGGAATCAAGGTCAAGGACTTTTCCAGACCTCTTTTGATTTTACTTGAAGTGGGCAGTGTACCCCCTGACCCCCCCCCCCCCACACACACCAAGATGGTAGGAATGGATAGAGATGATGAGGAGACAGAGGACATGAGGTCCCAGCAGATACAGAAACATGAGAACCCACTATAAAAGAAGTAGGACAAACATAAACGACTACATTCACAGGTAGGCCAGTGCCTGGTTTTCAAAGGGTTGTGTGGTTGTGCCCATAGAACTATACAATGACACCCTATAGAGTAATGAGATGGTCTGTCATTTATAATTTGGTTTAATTCAGTTTTGGAAAAGAACTGTTGATTTCAAAGTTCCTTCCATGGTTATTTGATGTTATTAAATGAGTGGTTGTTTAAGTTGTAGCAATGAATTCCTTCCTTTAGGTGGGCATTGCTAAAAAAAAACACGTGGACGTGTGTGTGTCGTATGTGGTCCTTACCAGACGTATTTCAGGTGGCTGTTTGGTGCCAGGGCAGACTTCTCCTCTGCTGGAAGGTACAGTTGTTTGGGAAGCTGCCACAGCCCTGCTCCATGTAGAATACCTGTAAGTCCAACAACAGGTCATCAGTAACTGACCAGTATAGTAGAGCGTGTATGAGCTACACTCCTCATTGGTTATGTGCACATGTGAAGCTGTGGTTTAGGGTTTTACCTGCACTACAGAGTGCATGTCCGGGCCCTCTCTGCAAACTCTCTTGTTCACAGTTTTCTCAAAGATACATTCTTTCTCAACCATTCCACCTGTTTCAAAATCACTTCTCTGCCCTTGGTAAAATGTTGATTAATTATAAGTTAGGCCTATTAGTAATGTTGATAGGATAACCCTAGTTAGTTAATAGTTTGTTATCTGCATTAAAAGTCCAATATATATTCTGTGGCTCCCGTCCCACACATATAGCACAATTAGCTCTTAACAGTAAAGGTTGTAGACCCCTGGTCTAGTCCATAGATGTCACACAGACTGTTTTAGACCCTTGACGACCAGTGTTAGGCAGACATGCCAACCAATAAATAAATAAGTGCGTATCAGTGTGTGTGTGTGTCATTACAGCACTTCCAAGCCCTCCCTCTGTGTGTTCACCAAGGGTGGCTGTTTCTTTCCAAGGTGCCCCCTCTATGTCACGGTGAGTTCAACCGTGCTTGTGCACCAGCGGTCACCATTCCCCGCAGGCCGGGCCGTTGCCAGCGTCGACCGCAGCACCGAGCCAGTGAAGTCATAGAGCGTTTTCTCAAAAAAAGCCGTAAAGAGCACCGCCAGCTCCAACGATGATGTCATCGCACTGGTACCTTGGATTGCAAACATGGCTCGCCGTGGGTGTTTGTCGTGCAAACTGTATGCGTGTGTTTGTGGGATGGAGGGGGGAAGGGGGGGGGTGACGACACAGTGTTAGTGGAAAACAACACAACGCTTACATCTTACTTGTATACACAGTTTGCTGTATATATATGTTATCTCCGGCTGTGCTACCTTGCCGTGTTCCTGTGCTAACCCTGGTGTGTGCGCCTGAGAGAGCTCTGAGGGCCAGGTAGACTACAGCCAGCCCCCTGGGGAGGCATGGCTCTTACATGGAGCTGTTCACCTCAGTGGTGCTTTATGTACTGTAGCAAATAACTGTTAGCGCCAATACCCCCTCATGAGCCACTAGCTACCATAAAACACAGCCTAGGTAGCTAGGCTGTGTTTTATGGTAGCTAGTGGACCAAACAGCTCGCCTGTGTATGTGTGTGTGTGTGTGTATGTACAAAGGACCTGTCAGCATTGCTCTTACTACTGAAAGCCTAATAAACACTTGGCTTCTGGCCAAAGCCCAGAGCAGCGAAACAGGAGGGAGTGCCCATCGCGTGATTGATTTACGACGGCCCTGACGCAACAACTCTAATTGACATACAGTTTATTGGGCCTCTGTTGCCTGAGGCCCCCCTGGACGGCTCTCCCTTTGGGCCTCTGTGTAAAGCGAGTCACCGATTGGTCCGGAGTTGCCATGCATTTCTACAGTCCGCTGTCAGCCATGCATTTGTTGTGTGAAGCGTCTAGTAACGTGCATCTGTAAATGGTAACTCTTGTGCAAGCATACAAATGTAAAACCACATCATGGAGGGAAAGCAAAACGCCGGGCCTCTGACATTTTCTCATGAATCTAAGACAGCTTTTGTTCAAACCAGCCCGAAACCCTTGCAAGTTATTAGAACCTTGTTATTACTCTTCTGGAGAAATACACTGTGTGGCTGGACAAAACATAAAAGGGGGAATGAGAAAAGGATTAGTCGCAGTTCCATTTGTGGACGGTAGCCAGAAGGCCTAAAAACACGGTGCTTTCATGAAGCCCGGCCCGGGCCTAATCATTTATTCACTCAGTGTTCACTCAATAAAAACCCGGGGCCAATGCGATGTGAGCGTATACGTTCTCACAGCAGCTAACTCACCGTAGCCAGTCTGAGAGACCAGTTCAGCTGCCCCGCCAATGGGCTTGGTGAAGACCCCCACGATGCCTTTCCCCACGCCGGAGATGACCCCTTTGGCCGTGCTGCCGGCAGAGCTTTGCAGGTCCCATGTCCTCTGGAAGTTCTGCATGGGCTGGTCCACAATGCCTGCTATCGCTCCTGGAGAACAAGGGAAGGGCGTGTTATTCACTGAAAATCTCACACACACACACGCGCACACGGTTAAATAGATTTAATCTATATAGTGCTGTTCTCACCTTCCGGCCACTCAAAGCACTTTAGAGGATTGCCTCACATTCACCCATTCTCACACACACACGAACACCGGGAGCAGTCAGGGATAGGTGTGTTGCTCAAGGACAGTTAACGGTGTTTGAACCAGCGGCTTCCTGATCGCCACTTCTACCATGTCAGGGATATTTCCATATAGACACAGTCACGTATACGCGTCACTCTTCACTACATCTCTACAGGAGAAATGGCAAGGCACTAAAGCCGAACAGCAGCAACTGTTGGAGAAATGTCCCCGACGGGACTCGGACATGACCCTGCCCTTCAGAAGACCACTCCAATATGACACTTGTACACCACATATGGGAGACGCTCGACACGGAGCACATCTCCTCTGAAAACCCAGAGAAACGCGAAGCAGCTGCGTGGTTCAAATATCACCATATTCCGTCTGTCTAGGACAGGCCTGTGAGACGCGGTATTACTTCCTTATAGGAGTTCATTGACTCCCTGTTGAGCTGCCTCCACCTCCCTGATTCACATATCCCAAGTGAGAGACAGTAACTGCATAATGTTGCTTTGACCGCGTGCCAGCGGATAGCAGATGAATTTCATGCGAGGAGCACCGCTAATGTGCGAGTGTGCTTTTGGGAGTGTGAAGAAATGTAATGTAGAAATCCATGCTGAACTTGTGATGGGGAATACATTAGATTTTTTAGGAAATGACACAGTGACATCAACATACAGGTCATTATTTATCTTGTTTGTCCATCTTTTCAGACTATCTTTGACTAGTCCAGCTATCGGAATTAAAACGCCAGCACCGGGGGAGCATGAGCCTCGCAGGCTTCCGTTCCAGTCTATCCTCTTACGCACTGCTCTAGCACTTCTCAATGGTGTCGGCACGGCAACTGGCACTTGTCTCTTAAGCACTGGTGTCAACACGTCATCCGGGGTTCCCACTGAGTCACACGTAAAGCCCCCTGCCTTTTCCTTCACACAAAACAGTGGCCGTACACCGTGACTGGCACTGATTTATAGACCACGCCCATCCCCACAGAGTATCGTGTGTGTTTGTGCTCCCACCCAGCAGGCTAATGCCGAGGCGCGACAGCCCCTGCCTCAGCCCGTCCCCCAGGCTCTCTGGTAGCTGTCTCCTCCACTCCTCCTGCCTGGTGTAGTGCTCCTCGTCCAGGGACAGGCGGTCCATGTTCCGGGCCAGGCTGGTTGCCAGGTTGGTGATGGAGGTCAACGTTCCTGGGGAAGGGTTCAAGGCAAACCACAGCGGTACATGGAGTCAGGACAAAGGAACCACTGAACTGCTGACATCATAACGATATTAACAAAACAGACACATGTATCTAATGAATGCTTAAGAAATAAAAATAAAAATGTGTTTAAATATAATAACTAATAATGGTCCTTTTTATTAAATGCCTTAGTAACTTATACGTACATATTTATAAAAGAGAGAATGAACAGAATATGTAATGCATCTTGCTGGAAGAACCACACAACTGGGTTATAAGTAGAGTAGTCCCAGTCAATGCCAAGTCAACATGGGCGTCACCTTTAGAGATGTGTCTGACGAAGGACGTGGTCCCACGGGACACTCCGCTGACGAAGGCCCCCGGCCCGCGCGTCAGACCCTCGTACGGCAGGCGGAAGAAGTCCGACACGCCGTTCCCGATGCTGCGTACGAGGCTGGCGGGGCTGCCCAGGATCTCCAGGGAGCCCACCACCCAGCCTGAGACACCCAGGGAAAGGCAACACACAGCAGTCCCGAGATCAGCCCTTCACCGTGGACACGTTTACGCACTCACACATGCATGTAACCACAAATATTATTATATACATTTACGAGTAACATAAATTCTTCCAACACACACACACACACCTGCCTTATAACCCAAAATCCACACATAAGCCCCTTGAGTAAACCCACCTGCACACTTGCCATGGGCAGTGCTATGAAGGGAGGCGTTCCTGCTCTAATAAACGAGCAGTAGAGTTTTACCAGTCACGCTAGTAGTGCTGTGGGACTGTACAATGGGCCACGTCGCAACAACAACATAACGCAACATGTTGTTATGTGTTCGCTCTCAAGCTCAATGTCAATACAATGTAGTTCATGGAAACACGCAGAGACACATGCATTCTATACGCGTGCTCATAAACGAGCACTGTGCACACACACACGCACACAAAAAGTCCTGCATGAAACCATACAAATGCCACAAGCAGATTTACTACCTCCTGCTATATCTCACCTCTCTCATTCCCCCATGCAGTCTGCTTAAATGGCTCATTGATATTTATGCACTGACAACTGCATCACGAAATCAAACAGTCATTTCTCAAGACGCCAGACCGCCTCGCTCCGATTCCCTGTCAATTTCTGCGTGAGTGATGGGCTCTAATGGTTGGAAATGAGCTCCAGTGAGGCCTAGCGGGCTTTTCTGCTTTACGTGGTCTTCCAGTTGTGGTTTCAGTGAAGCATAAAGCCCTCACGGGAGCTGATGTTTAGGGCCCTGCGTCATGGTGACACGCACACACGCACGCACGCACACACACACACGTTGTATGGTTGCGTTTGCATGTGCGCCGCGCATGTATGGATTTAGTGAGCAAAACACTGTAGCTAATTGCATGTGGTAGCGTACACGGTAATGCTAATCGGTCCCAGCATGCAATGCTTCCTGGCTCTGCTGACACCACAATGAGTTAGGGGGAGAGCACAGAGGGAAGAGCGTTGAAATACGAGCAGACGGGAAGCGGCTAACGAGAGACGGGGTGGAGGGAGCAGGACAGTGATGGCGGAATGATATGCACGGGGTAAACGGCCTCGGAGTGAGCCTCAGTGCGGAGGGGAGGGGTTAACCTGCTCACTCTGACCCAGGCCTGGTGACCGCCTCACGGGCCACATTCATGAGACAGAGGCATGCAGGACCGCAGACGGCTGTGAGGAGGCCGTGGACATGTTGCGAGTCTCTAGTGACTCTGTTTCCTGGTTCTAGAATCAACCTCAACAGGGAATGTGTGCTTTATCAGTCCTCTCAGTCTTGAGAAGAAGGAGACATGCAACTTAAGAGAACATGCTCTATGGGAGAATTCTGAAATGCAAACAAAGCCAGTCGTTTGCTTTATAACTGCCAAGCATTGACCTATTTAACCAATCGTTAAATAGGTTGACGTAAGCCAAATGGCTATACCGTCTTCCTAAATTACTGCCCGGGGCGTTTCAAAGATGGCTGCGAGTGGTGAGACTTGCCTAGAAGGACATTGGAGGAACTGCTTGTCCAACGCAGACATGAAATGAGTAGCAAACAAGCTGGCTACTGCCACAGACCAAGCCTGTCAGAAGCACACCTGTGGAAACCTAAGGTTCACAGTAGCCACCTGCTGGAAGGACCGTGTAAGTGCAGGGAGCACCCACCCCCCTCCACCCCCCTCCCTCACCGGCTCTGAAGAGCGCCCCGGCGGCGTAGTGCATGGCCAGGGCGTGCACCAGCTGGCGGGCCGTGGTGCAGACGGGGGCCCTCTGGAACAGGGAGAAGGAGAGGGGCGTGTGGTCCGAGGCGATGTACAGCTTCAGGGAGGCGTGGATGCTGAGCAGGAGGCTGACGGGCTGGATGGACAGCCTCTGGAGGCGCACGGGGTGGACCAGGGCCTGCACGGACTGGACCACCTGGAGGGAGAAACAAGAGTCGTGCAGCTATTTTACAATAAAATAACGGTTTTAAAAAACATTTTTATTGTATTTATTTTACAGCCCCTTGTGACCCACAGTTTGGGGAACCCAGGAATAAGGCACCTGTTCTGGGAGGACAGGGGCGCCTGTGGGGCCTTTCTGCTTGTGTGGCGGGGCAGCGTTGGGGGCCAGGAAGGAGTCAGGAATGTACGTGTGGAACAGCGTCTTGATGTAGTACACAAACGTGTCTTCTATGTAGACTCTGGCAGGCTGGAGCTGGATGGTGACCTGAGGAGACCGCACACACACAGTCCCTAAACACGCTGACCGCCTTCATCCATTTGCCTTTACGCCTCCGACGTCACTGAAAGTGCATAGGATGACACGTGCCCAGCATGGCCACCAGTGGGCGCTGCCTTAAGGGTTTTGACTGAAGCTGTCCCTCAACTGGATTTCTCACTGCATCTCTGTGTGTGTGAGTGTGTGTGTGTGTGTGACCCACCTGCTCCAGAGTGCGCCCATCCCCTGCCACGATCAGGCCCAGCCGGAGGAAGCAGGAGCTCTTGAACTCCTCCAGGGTCTCGGGAGACGCGGTGGGGTTGGCCTCGCTGCTCCACGGGGGGCCCGCGCCTCCCCGCTGCTCCTGGCACAGCAGTACGGGGAAGTGGAAGCTGGCGCGGCTGTACAGCTGGTTGTCCACCTGCAGGGCACCGCAGTGCAGCTCCACCGCGCAGGTGTCGGGCAGCAGGTCCCTGCCCGCCTCAGCGGCCGGGGAGGGGCCCACGTCCAGCAGGAGCTTGGTGAGCGTCAGCCTCAGGAGCTCCACGGGGCCCGCGGGGCTGGTGATGTCGTCGCTCAGCGCCACGCTGGCCTCGCTCAGCAGCACCCTGAAGGAGACTTTGGGATCCGGAGGTCTGGGGGAGGGGGATGGAGGCAAGAGGGGCTTACGATGTTGTGTCGGCGGAGGGAGGTGATTGGAAGCACCTTTGTTTTGCTTCGTAATGCCCTCTGCCTTTCGTTGTTGTCAACAAAGAAAGGCACAGCTGTGCATTTCATTCTCGTCATTCTTCCATTATCAAAATGTTTGGATTTAAACGTCCAATTTTATGTGTTGTTTATGTATTACATACATGCATACCGTGTAATGTAATTATGGTAATTGCATGGCGGTGTGCTGATGCAATGGAACACAAGTGTAATGGTGATCAGCATTGCTTGAATTGAGTAGTTATGGCACAGGGGGCTTTTGGTGCCCCCCAGTGGTAAAGAAGGAGACATGCGTATTTACTGCACCTTTAGTAATATCTATCTTGTACGTTAAGCACACATAATCCAACACTCAGTGATAAAGAACATTACATTAGACAGAAGTTGTGCAGGGATGCCTATATGGGGGAAAAGTTGTAGTATTGAGATACGAACAGCGCTCCATCCTTTCATCCATACCTGTTGCTCTGCTGGAGAAACGAGTCCATGCTGCCCTCTGGTGCCAGGAACAGGACCAGAGTCCCTCTCTCGTACACCACGTCGATGTAGAGGCAACCAAAGCCTGGCAGGAATATCACCTACAGAACAATGAGGAATACACACAACAAATACACATAGGAATATCACCTACGGAACAAATACACATAGGAATATCACCTACAGAACAAATACACATAGGAATATCACCTACGGAACAATGAGGAATACACACAACAAATACACATAGGAATATCACCTACAGAACAAATACACATAGGAATATCACCTATGGAACAAATCACTGATAGGAACTGATAGGAATATCACCTACGGAACAAATACACATAGGAATATCACCTACGGAACATATACACATAGGAATATCACCTACGGAACAAATACACATAGGAATATCACCTACGGAACAAATACACATAGGAATATCACCTACGGAACAAATACACAGGAATATCACCTACGGAACAAATACACACAACGATATCACCTACGGAACAAATACACACAGGGATATCACATACGGAACAAATACACACAGGGATATCACATACGGAACAATGAGGAATACACACAAAAAACAAATACACACAACAATATCACCTACGGAACAAATACACATAGGAATATCACCTACAGAACAAATAGAAATACACACAGGAGGGTTAAGTTGCTCTCATAATAAAATGTTTTAACCAAACAACCTTTTTATTTGATTAAATGTGAAAGACTGATAAATTCACATCAGTGCATGTTTCATATTATTTTGTATGGGTGGTATACGGTATGTGTGTGTGTGTGTGTTTGAGAAGGAAATAAGTACCAAGCATGTATGTATTTAACCTCTGATAGGCTAGGCTGATTCTACATTCTCACAATGTAGAGATTGTGTGTGCGTGTGTGTGTGTGCGCACGCGCTTGTTCATGCAAAGCATACACAGGTCTGACATTGACCTCCAGCACTGTGAGAACAGGAAGAGGAGTCCTGCTGGGCACGAGGCTGAGCAGTCATAATAAGCCTGACCTTTGACACTTCACCTCCAGCGGGAGGTTCACACAGTGACCTCAGCGAAACCAGAGACATTAGACTGGTCTGGTCTCCGCCTGAACCTACTATTGGCTAGACACAACACCAAGCATTACGCCTATTACTCCATACCAACTGTATAACACACTGACGCACCTCTCGCTGACCCTGGGGACATACACACTACACTAGCCAAAACACACCAAAATAAGTCGAGAAGCTACCTCATACTACATACAAACACACCACCACACAATACAACAGCCACACACATGTAGATGTACCACACACACTCGCCAGAAGATTAGGAACACAGTGCCAACAACATTCCTTATAAACTCAAAGACACAATGCCGAACACACTTTATTATCCCCAATGCACATAGTTGGAAGTGCTTAAACACACAGCTACACACCTAGCTAAATGCGCACACACACGCAGGAGGGCATAATATTGTTTTCTTGACTTTAGTGAGAATTGGATATATACGCAGTTATGCTAATTAAAGCAATGCAAAGGATTGTAATGACAGTACTGTAGGTGCCTGACTCATTGAACAGAATAGACTTTCTTGGATTTGCTGGCAGGGTCACACAACCACCTGCTGTCTGACTGGTTATTAAATGGTCTGAGCAGAGAGATAGCTAACGTACCTTGACGGTACTGGCTTACGCACCTCAAACACCGTTCTGCACACCTACAGATCTTCCCCTCGCCCCCTACAGTAAAAGACTTTGTGGAGGCATGACCTGGCTATGCACACACTACCTGTGTGCCAGGACAGTTGATGTCTATGGGGCCCGTCCAGTCATTGCTGCTGTGGTCGGAGGTGGCTTTCAGCAGCAGGCTGGGCAGGAGCTCTCTCTGTCGGCAGTCGGGGAAGCAGGAGAAGTGGTGGTAGAGCTCGTGGTGCAGCGAGCAGTTAGAAGGCAGAGGACGAGGGTACACCTCCGTCCTCGGTGTTTCTGAGAGCACCACGGAGGGAACAGCAGACACAGTATATTATGAACAAGTGCATGGTTGTATATACTGTATTGTGTGTTTGTATGGGAACCAGTTTCTTGATTCCTGTTATATTATTTTAGTGTAATAGCAGAATGCTATTGACAGTTTATTCTTGGAGGAATGGATTAGTTTGGGGGGCTCCTCAGCATCATATGCATGCATGCATGCGAGAATATATCAACCTCTAACCCCCAAAACAGGTCTGCAACAACAGAATCACACAGCAACACAACAACCAACACAAACTGAAATGATTCAAACATGAACACAAACGCAATAGCACTAGCTTGACTGCAATTGAAAGTAGTCCCTCTTAGCCAAGGGATTATATGCTTCATTGTAATTGTACCAACGTGGAATATGGAGTTTTTTCTGTCCCGTGGACGGTTGTGGTTCAATGAGATATACAAACCATTGACATTCTCCTTCAGCAGCATTGGGATGGGACACTTGTTGTGGATGAGCATGCGGGGGCATGGGTCTTCATTCAGAGTGATGTAGGTAACCCCTAGATGCTCCTGGTACGTCAGCACCAACACCCTGGAACACACACACACACACATGTAAACAACTGTATCAACAACCGAACCACAGCCAGCGCACACCCCGTCCCTGACAGACTACACACATGTGAGCTCACGCTACCACAGATACCCTTTGCTGTATGCTGTTCCCCCGCGAGCAGCTCCCTGGCCGGAGACAGACATGGCCTAGACAGGCCCGGCTAGTGTGTGTGTCCACGTGTGTGTTTACGTGTGGCGTCTGGTATGTTGCCTGTGTGTTCACGTGTGCCCATCTGCAGGCATGCCCCCGCACGCACACACACGCACGCACACACACGCACGCACGCCAGTCAGACACCATAAACACAACGGAAAACAGCAACGCAGCTGGCCAATCAAAGAGCCAAAGTATGTATCTGTGAAGGAAACGCTCACATAAAAGGACACAAAATCAAACCACTTTTCTCACGGTCCTAATTACAACAGTGTCTGTGCTCTGTGAAACGGTGAAAGCTGTCTAAACACAGTGCTATTAGAGCATTGTAGCGGGACCACCCGAGACGGTGGGAGACACTGGCACAGAAGGGACACAAAGGAAGATATACCAGAGGGAGGAACTATGTGAGACAGACAGGAGGAACCTGTGAACAAGATGGTGGAAATGATGAGGCCACATCTCTGTGTGTGTGTTAAACAGGCTGTGACCAGTCAAGGTCTCTCTCTCTCTCTGCTTTATGCTCGCTGCCAGACTTGCCCGTGTGCCCGTGTGCATTAACCGCCCCGTCACAGAGCTCGGCACCACCCACCTGCTGCAGGGGCCACCCCCGGAGCTCGTCTGCCCGGGGACCGATACGCTCAGCCTGGGGAAGTCCGGCCGGACGGGGGCGGGGATGCTCCACTGGGCCGACCCGGCCCCGGTGGCGTCCGGGAGCAGGCTGAAGAGCATGTGCCTGAGGAGCGGAGGGGACGCCGCCTCGTCTCCGACCAGGTCCCAGCAGGGGACGCAGCAGGTCGCGGGGCGGGCCTGGTCCTCTGAGGGGGGCAGGGCGAAGGCTGCCGTCTCTGGGAGCTCACAGGGCTGGTGGGGGGGGAGGGGGTCAGGGAGGGATATAGGAAGGCACCAGGGAAGACAGGAGGAGAAGAAAGAAGAGACAGAAGAGGCTAGGCGGTTAGGGGAAAGATACATTGAGAAACCGCACTGTTAGCGTATACGCTCTTCTTTCTCCCTCTGAGCTTAGCGCTAAATTGGTAGCAGAGGAGCCCTGCTGCGTTGGTTTAGCAGCCAGTGAGCAGTTGAGTACGGCGGGGATTAGGCACTAAGCATGATGAATAGCCCGACTAGAAAGACATTCCTGCCCTTGTTTGTGGTCTGTGTTATTGTTGAGGCCATTGCCAGCGCTATAGTTTTTTTTTTTTTACGTCATTTTTTTTCTCCTCCTATTTTTTCTTCTTCTTTGGATAGGTTTTTCAGTCAATTAGTGGCAACTGGCAGTCTCTGCCAACCTCCTTTAAGGGGATCTGAAGCCTCGTTAAATGACATCACTGCATTGTTGCTCTCTTTGGGGACATGCGGCAGATGAAAGCGAAGGAGCAAACCTGCATCCAATTCTGGGTGTTTGTCTAATGTTCCTGTGAAGTGCCACTGCCACATGGTGAGAGCCCAGCAAGCTGTGCAGGGGGGGGGATAACATGATCTGATGGAAAATGGTTTGCTTCATCCTCGCACTGAGACTGTACGTGCGGAAGAGTGTGTGTGTGTGTCAGAGGGAGCGAGAGAGAGAGAGAGCATGTCAATGTATATGTATGGATGTGGGACAGACTAAGAGAGAGACAGAGAGAGAGAGTGAGTCAACACTAGTGTGCCCACTGTGTTTCTTTAAAGCATCTTGGTTTTCCTCACCTGTTTCCATAAAGAAATAAAAACAATATCCACAGCAAGAACCCTGAAAAACCCCTTTGAGTCAGACTAGTAAAAGCGTTATTGTCTTTTCACCGCTGTACTGTGTCTGAGTGCACGAGACGAGAGTGTGACTCACTTTGTTTCAGAGCACACAGTGTGACCAGTGTGTGTGTGTGTGTACTACCTGGCTGTCTGTGGCCAGTGTGTGTGTACTACCTGGCTGTCTGTGGCCAGTGTGTGTGTACTACCTGGCTGTCTGTGGCCAGTGTGTGTGTACT
>JAODOY010010181.1:0-10207 GCA_025399855.1 Forbesichthys papilliferus | reverse complement strand
ACCTGGCTGTCTGTGGCCAGTGCGCAGGTAGACAGCAGAGGCCTGCACTGAATGGTGTAAGGAGTGTTGTTCACAACAATGGTCCTGTCTTCTATCTGCAGAATCTGGATGCCATGTCTCACCACGGAGGACACACAGAACTGACACAGCTGTAGAGGACATATACAGTATCAGTACATATTAGCAAGATAACAACCAACTGGAGCGCAGTATCACACTTCTGAAGGCCTCATTCTGCTTGAAGTATAAGAGAGAAACAACCACCACCTAAATAAATACTTAAACCTAGCATGAAATAAATGTAGCCATAGT
The DNA here is from genome assembly GCA_025399855.1 of Forbesichthys papilliferus. Lineage (NCBI taxonomy): Eukaryota > Metazoa > Chordata > Actinopteri > Percopsiformes > Amblyopsidae > Forbesichthys > Forbesichthys papilliferus. The sequence continues at coordinate 9,895 of JAODOY010010181.1, read as the reverse complement.
GTGTTTCTCTTGACTTCCCCATAACAATATTACTGCATTGCTCGGCAAGCGGCCCGATGTTCTCAGGGCTGTATTTGACCGATGTATGTCCAACCTTCTGCCGTCCAGGAAAGGCCCCCAGGGTGATGTCCGCATCCACGAAGCCCTCCTCGTCCAGGGTGACCACCTCGGCCCCGGAGCCCTCCTTCCAGCGCGGGGAGGTCAGGTCGTGGACCAGCTTGAGAGCGGTGGACTTGTGGACGGTGTTGGTGTGGGCCCAGTAGATGCCGATCTGGAAGGCCTCCTGGAAAGGCAATGCAGGCGAGAGATCAGGAGCACACACACACACACACACACATCAGTACAGTCAGGATATACTGAATGTGACCCTGGTGAACCGTCCCTTTCATTTGTGGCTCGGCTGTCCTATTCTCCAACGTGTCACAGAGCAGAATCATTGCAAGGCCCATTACCCGTTGCACTGTGAGAAAGAAGCAATGTGCAGTCCCCTCAGTCTGTTGCAAATGTCTCTTCTAGCACAGGAATGTGGACTTCTGGCCAATCACAATCCTAAAAAATGTCTTAACATTTTCTTAAGACTAAGGATTTTAGGTTGGCAAAACAATTTGGCTCAGGTAGAATAGAATGAAAATTGTGTGTGTGTGTGTGTGTGGGGGGGGGGGGGTTTAGCTGTAAACTATAAATAAAAGAACTGAGCTGTGATGAGACGCATGTCATATCTGTTTAAAATCACTAAAGGTCCTTTTCTAAGCTTCCGAGCGTACATTGCGTGCGACATCAAAATGAATGGATGTAAATGGGGTCCGGTCCCCCTCTCAGCCTCTCCCCTCACCCAGCTCCTTACCACGTTTTAAAGTCAGGCTCAGAGCTGGGGTGCACTTGAAGTACCGTTTATTTGCATTTGGCAAGCAGAGACCCACAGCATCACAGCGGACACAAGAGCTAAACCGTTAGCTGAACGAAGAGCTAAACATTTCCCAACAGTCGCCGGCCCTGAGGCACGGCGATGGCCAAGGCATTGTCATTCTTTGCTGCTACTTTGTCATGAGACAGGCGCTATAATGCCTTATTCTTTCATTTTTTTCTATTGTACAAGCTGAGGCTATAATTATATTCACATCCGTTTATTTTGCTTCAATCTGATTGAGTGAAACGGACCTTGTGCTTTTGATATGCTGTCTGCTTACTTATCAGTAGGGCTTGTGGCTGAACGCTCTGTGCGTGCCGTGTTCCACAGAGGGAAGAAAACCATATGCAGAACCCTCTGCTCTCAGAAGCTAATGGATATGGAAGAGTTGCCTACTGTATATACTAACTGTAGAGCACTTGGGGCAAATAAACAAGCAAGGGAATGTTTCAGTCTTGGTGTTTTATGCATGCTTTCCAAGCTTGAAAAGAGAGTTTTCCTCTATATAACAGGCATACAAATACTACATACACCTTAACTAACCTTACAGTTGATTGATAGCAGCTGTTATCCTAATAAAATATATTCTAACCTACTGATTTTTATTGAATTGCAGATGTTAGACTTTCCTGGCTTGTAAGTTGATTATTCTTTCAACCTGTATCTGTATAATGCCATGGGACTTCGCCTGGTGGCTCAGACGTGCGCCCACCTTGAAGTTGGGCGGCACGATGACATTGCCGGCTGGTATCTGCAGGACGATGGTCTCCCCTTCAAACAGCCACAGGTCCCAGTGGGAGTGGTTGGCCAGCAGGGCCCAGGGCAAGAGCTCCACCAGCAGGGTGTTCAGGCCTGACTTCCAGCAGGACAGCTTTACCTGCATGGGGCTGTCCAACTGGGCAAGGGGCTCCAGCACAGCCCTGTGGAGACATACAGAGAGAGGTGGGCAATAGTCACTTGGAATCATTTAGCTGGACAAGTCTGCTGTTGGAGTATAAAAGCATTTTGAACATTACTATGTGTAGCGCCAATTAAACGCAGGGTCAGTCATTAGAGAACTCTTGCATACTTTGAGCTCAAATCAAAACAGTATCGCTCCGCGGTCCTCTGCAGTGCCGCCCTACACATTGATATGCATTGTTAAGCAAAGCGTAGAACTTCTGTTTTGTTGATGTGAGCGATGTTTGTCACTTTGTTTATGCTCTTATTTACAGGGCGAAAGGCTGCAGAACGGTAAGATAGCGAAAGGCAAGGAGATATTTGTTGAATTTGACAAAAAGTGTATTAGTTTATATTTAGCTAGCAATAGCCGACTTCACCTTTAACGCTTTATTACACAGAACTAAGAGGAAAGGCCATATATTCATACATACACTTTCATACACCATAACTAACTAGTAACTGTTATCCTAATAAAATATATTCTAACCTACTGATTTGTATTGAATTGCAGATGTTAGATTTGCTACAGGACTTCCCTGGCTTGTCCTAATGCGACTATTCGTTCAACATGTATCTGTATAATGCCAATGGACTTGGGCTGGTGTTCTACATGTAGAGGATGACTCCAGCGCAGCCATAGTACCACCAATACAGACATAGAAGCACCAATGCACAGACTTTCAAGTAAGAGTTGAACCCCACTGAAACACCTCTGACTCCTTGTTTTTCTGTATTTTGAAGGGCAGCGCTGTATTTAGTCTCAAATTGGCATTTCAGTTTAGCTAAACAACCCACTTTGACATCACCGATACAATAGAGACCATTAACACGCTGGCAACCACCACACAAATACACAGAAAGCAAGCGTACACAAACAACAGCAGTTGAGTAGGCATCTGGCAGCACACAGGGGCATCACAGACGTACACTCACACAGCCATTTTTCCGCCCGTCCGTTGACAACACAGTCGTTTCATGGCAATCATGGTCTTGTGAATCCTAAACAGTGCTGGGTGCCAGAGACGAGCTAGACAAACAGTTCAAGCAGACTTGGAGTTCAAAGTCAACATACGGTGACCCATAGTCTTCTCTTTGGCCTCGAGACAGCTCCGCTCCTTACTGCATAACTTACTCTCTCAGGCTCCCCAAATATACCCACAATTCCTGTGCCAAAGGAGATAAAAACATTTGACCATTTGGCCTGGTAGGTTATAAAGGGCATTGACCTCAGGCTTGAGGGTACCAAAGTAGGTTTCATACTGTAAGTCACATGACCGGGCACACTAAAAGGTAAGTGAAAGAAATGCGCTCTTTAGATCTTGTCAGGTCTGGCCTGCTCTAGGGTTTGGGGATTTCAAGTGAAGTGTGAATTCTTATTCTCCCCCCATACACACACACACACACACACACACACACTCGCCCCAACCACTACAAGATGTTTGTTTAATGATTGCGGAGGTGGCGCTCTGCTATTAGAATCGCAGCAGAGAAAGGAAAACAACATTTACCACTTTAAACTTCCTGTGCCCACCAAGACACAATATTTACACACTCTTAGCCATGCAGTCCGGTACATTCTGCACCGTACTAGAAAGCATGGACCCTCTGTCCTAACAGCACACTGTATAAATGTTATCAACCAAACTAAATATATACAAATTGAATCGTGGCTTACATTTCTTTGCAAGTTACACAAGCATTTAGCGTCACCAAAGTATCCTTTCATAGTCTGTTTTTTTTTCCAAAGATTTTGTCTTTGCAATCACTTTCCCAGCCCAGACGATTTGCCGCATGATGGGAAATGTGTCTTGGCCTTGGGTTGTTGGTTCTCTGAGAGGTCTCATTGACAGAAACACCCGACACCTATGGGACAGCATTGTGTGCGCTTTATTATATAATAATATTATATAATATGTGTCAGATTTAAAGGTGACCCGGGAGTAGAGTATGTGTGTGTGTTTGCATGCGTGCATGCGCAGGAGAAGCTGTAGAAACCACAGACAGTCATATGTCCCATGTGTCCCACTGGGATTGTGTATAACAATGCCTCTAACAGCCCATGTGGGTGAGCTCTCTGCTATCAAGATGTGATCGCCGTGTGACAAACGACGTTTGCCAGAGTGACGTTTGCGGCCAGCCACGCCATGTGTGCGCGCGCGGCCCTGCGGTACGCATACAAATGCGGATCACGTGCGCGCGCCTGCACCACAGACGTGCCGCCGCAGATGTGCGCGGGGGCCACGGAGAGCTTAAGAAACCTGCGCCAACTTTTAAAACGATTAACCGACTTCAAAGCCCGCACACTTGTGTGGGAAAGTGAGCGTGTGTGACAGGGGTGACAGCCTAAATCTGGTCCATGGGGGGACAGCATTGTCTTCGCTGCTTTATTACGGGAACAAAGAGGCAGCAATAAAGAGAAGCCTCGCTCGTTAAGGGGGCACCGTCTTGCACAACTCTGCTTTGAGGGGGAACGCAATGCAAAGGCCGATCTTATGAAAACATACTGGTGGGTCTCCAAAACTCAGTTGCGAAAGGGTAATGACCAGATTTAACGCTTGCCGCAGAGAGTGGTGTAATAAAGATGAAAAAAGAAGTACGACTGCTGACAAATTATGGAATATTTCAGAATGTGCTGGTGGTTGCATTCCGTGCCGAAATGCGATTTCAATGCAAATTCCTGTTATTCGTTATCTGTCTTGATGTCCATAGTGAGAATTGTCCAGCACACAGATAAGCAGCGGACTGGGTTCTATTTACTGTGCCAGGGTTCTCTCTGTAAACTAGCTCCTTTATTTGTTCTAACATTTGCCATGCATTCACATTTTCTACCATTGTTTACTCTTGTTTATCAGACAAATAAACCGGGCGGTAAATATATTCACAAAACGAGTGTAGGGTAACATACTGTATACTGCAGTGGTCCTCAAAATGGGAGTTAGGCACTTTAGTTAATCATGTGTAGCTGTTTATATACAGCGCCCTCCATAATCCAGCTAGATCTGCATGTGTGTGTGAGTGCTGGCATCTCCTTTTGGCCCATGCTACCTTGTGTCAGTGTCCTTGGTGACATAGGGCCACGGCGGGCCGGTGCAGACCTTGGGGCCGTAGAAGTCAGCCAGGATGTGCTCCAGGGTGTCTTCACAGCCGGCCTGGTTGACGATCTGCTTTATCAGGCCAGTGGAGACGGGCACAGCGCAATGAGATGCATCTTCCTCCTCCCTGGGACGGACACGCACGCACGCACAAACACACACACACACACACAGACAGGGATACATTGATTAAATATAGAACTCTTTCTGTGTGGTTCCGTGGTTTCGTGCAGTAACTGTTGTGCAAAACACACACACAACACAGTTGTATTTGTGGCTGATAACATGACACATACAGTGTATTATGTCTATCTTACATGAGCCTTTCTGGCTTGGAAACGGTTTACTGCCTTCACTCGTTCGATGACAGCTTGGCTAGCACGGCTACACAATACAGAAGAAGACATTCGCTGACGGTATCTGACCACTCACATTGTTTTGTTCAGCACAACTGGACTGAACCCCACTTCAACTCCCTTACACATCAAAGAGGGGCCAATCTCACTTCGTAACCCCGCGACATGCAATCTTTCCTCACAACCGCTAATTCACAAAGATCACAGAAGAAGCTCAGCGGCAGTAAATGTTCCTATTGGATACTTGAGCCCCAGACACCCCCCTAAACTATCTAACAGCCTCTTCTCTCTGTCTGTGGGCGCCCCTTTCCACCTCTTCACCCCCGGAGCAGCAGTGCATTAATAGAGCCCATTGTGCTGTATGAGGAAGGCGCGCAGGGGATACTGGTTATGGATCTGGGAGAGGACAGGGATGAACAACGGTGCTGACAGGATGCTATTCATTCAGACACTGGTTCCTGGAGTGCTGTGGGCTGGGGGTCCTTGGGTGTGTGTGGGGGAGGGGAGAGATGTCTTCTAATGTGGTGACCAAGCGGAGGAGAGGGGACATATCGCCTCTGGTTACGCCTTGTCGGGCCTGTTGTGTCCCAGACCACATCTGGGCTCTGAGGCTGGTCCATTAGAGGCCACAGCTATGTGTGACTACAGAGAGGGAAGATGAGCTGCTGGCCAGCCAGAACTCAAGGTTTAGATCTGCTGTGTGCTGGAGTCGGAGGAAGGCGGTTGAACACAGGCCTTGTGTGAAGTATATGTCTGAAGGGACATTTGGAAAAGTGGTCTGGGGGTTTGCGAGGATGTTATGGGGTATGTAACCTTGTGCGGTGAGAGGCAGCTTGGCTATGGGATGGACTGTAAACACAAGGAGCATTGTGGTTGAAATCCGGGACAGACAAGACAGTTGTTCTTTGAGCTTTCTTCTTGTGTGCATAGAAAAGAAGAAGAAGAAAAAAAGGGTTCTCTACAACAACAGAGGCCAAATATATCCTCAGTCCCTGTATGGCTGCTGTGGTTCCCTTCATGGCAGTCCAAATCAAAACAAACGTTGTGACCAGATATCTAAACACCAAACAGCTAAAGGGAAACTTCTCTCCAGGGAGGACAATTACACCCAACGTTTAGTCTGTTTATTCACATCACCGCCAGCCGCTACCAAAGTGGTGGTTTTTCTTCCCGGGATCTACATAGAAACAACAGAGATTACCGATGTGTAGATAAGAGCGACATCGATGTACGTCTGGTTGTGTATCGCGGGGGTGGGGTGGAAAAGGGCAATCAGGCTGCCAGGGTTGGCAGATACTTTGTCATGGGGCCACCCAGGATGCAACAAGCACCATACGATGTACCGTGGCACATTGGATAAAAACTCCAAATACATAAAATTACCAGGACTCAAAAAGGATATAGACATATTATATAGATATATTGTGTCAAGATCAGGGTTCTCACTTCAAGTCAAATGTCAAATTCCCTGACTTTCCATGACCTATATTGAACGGAAAAAATGCCAGAATGTCTCTGTAAAAGAGATAGACAGCATCAAAAACAAAAATGTCTTCATATATGTAATGGAAAACACAAAATCCATGAATGCATTAAGGCTCTCAGGAATTATGTACTGTTCCACATTCACCTGTATCAACTTTTCTCACATAATATTATTCCTGCTGAGTCAACTAACTGTCATGTGTTACTCTTCTGTACTTTTTAATGTCTTGTTTGGGGAAGTGACATGCACACGGATGTTAATCACATCAATGACAATGTGGCACATAAGTGTTCCTTGTTAAGACCTCTAAAAATCAAATGTGACGCACACTAGAATTTTGATAGACTACAATTTAAATATGCGCCAAATAAAATTCCCTGATTTTCCATGATTTGACCCAAAAAAAATATAAAATTCACTGACTTTCCATTTCTGGAATAAACCCTTTTTTTTATTCCATGATATTCCAGATATTCCAGAAATTCCATGACCCGTGGGAACTCTAAGATGTGTTTAGGATGCATGTGTCACATATTTGATTCAGCATTTGACGACCCAATATGCTTTTAGTATGGCAGATTGGGATTTTAGACTGACAGACTGGGCAGACTGGGATTTTATTTTAGGCACATCGTTAAGAGCCTTTGTTATGCGCCAAGGGATCTGACCAATGGAAAGAAAAAGAAGAGTCTGATGCTATCAAACACCCAGAACTTGGATTTAAAAGCATATACAATATAACCCCCCCCCTTCCTGTGCTGGCAGCTGGGGACACAATGGGGTGTGGGCAGTGGTGTCTATGTGACACACTGTCCATGATGATGTGGTGGCAGTCACACTCACACTGGCAAGGACAAACTCAGCTCACCAAGGCTCAGACACAGGGACCACACACGCAACACACACACACACACACACAAACCTTGAACTTTTTGGGGCCAAAAACCTGCTCTCTGTTAGGGCCCCTATCTAAATGAGGTGTAATTATGGGCCAACCTGACATGTTGGAATGGGGGCTGTGTATCAGCCCCTGCCCAGCTGGCTTCCACCTACCCTGAAACATGCCTGGACTCCACTGGAACACGTCTCCCCGCTGGCTCACACATATCACCATGTGCTGCGAGGAAATGTTAGGTCTCTGTCTCTCTCTCTGCTAAATACGGTCACATAAAGCCTATTATGGGAGACGGGAGTCAGAGCGAGTCATTCGCTGGGGTGACGTAAGAAGCCCTGTGGAATGAGGAGAGCCTCAAAGAAACGGTCCTGCCCGTGGCGTGGTAGGACGGACAAACAAGAAGCCCCGTGGCTGACGTTAGGCAGTCCGTGACGCATTAGGGGCTGGGCACCCATGGGACCACACGTTCTGGGAAGAGGGTGGGGTCGTTTACGTGCATGACACACCAAACATTGAATGCTCATTCTCAGAGCGTGACGGAGTTTGCCATTAGATATTGAATTATGGACGCTTAGACGTAGTGCCGTCATGTGGTCTAAGCTATTCATATTTATTGGGGAACACGTTTTATTTGAATTCAACGCTGAGGAGGAAATGATGGACGATGCATTCCTCGATTTAGTGGCATGGGTTGTTTATTGAATAGAATGCATGTGCAGGAGCACAGGTTCATGAAGTCAGTTATATTTTGATATTACTACACATTACAAGTCATATATGGACACAAAAACTATTCCACAAAGCAGGATAGAGAGGGACGAAAATCCATAAATAGAAAAATAATAGTGGCTTTTGGTAGTCCAGGTGTATTGTGGGCAATGAAGTCTAATGCTGTAATCATTTGTTTTACCTGGCTTGGAAGGTGAGATGATGCGTGATGTCTGCCTCGATGTTTAACAGGGGTTCCTGGTGGGCCTGCCCCGGGATCAGTTGACTCTCTTTGAGTCCCAGGCTCCTCTTCTCTATGTGGATGATGACCGGGTCGGGCAAGTGACTCCTCATCACAAACAGTGGGCTGAACACCACCTGAGATCCAGCACCAGAGAGTAAAACACCAGAGAAAAGTACACTTCATCAACCGCCACCATGTCAGTGAGCTGGCTGGATAAGAAAATTAGCGGCGAATTAGCGGTTCAGCGCCTTTAGCTTTCTGTATAGACCGGCCATCAAATTCCCAAAGCTGCCGCCCTGAGACAGTTTTATAGCTTTGTGTGTCTTGAGCATGCGTGTGCTTTGTTAATTAATTGCACGTTTCTCTCGTTACATAGTGGATGATGGAGCGGCCTTTGTGTAAATACACAACACTGCAATTACACGATAGAATGCTTTTAATCACGGCGGGTGTGAAGGCCATTTGAAGTCACAACACACCCTGAAACAACAAAACCACACGTTTACGCTTCTGTGTTGGAATATACCATGGATAAGATTCACATTTGGCTCACGAGTGTGTGTTTGTGCTTCTGTTTGCAGGCGACTCACCACCCTCTGTTGCATGGGAGAATCGGGCTCAATGGAGAGGATGGTGCACCACACATATAGCAGGGAGCCGTTGGAGCACGGGACCTGGAGAGAAAGGCAGTGTGACTGGTAGCCATCTAATCATTTAACCTGGCAGCTTCTTCAAAACATGACATTTAGTTTGGTCTGATTGGTGAGTCTGAAACAACATTGTGTCTGGGCACTTCGTCTGGGACTTGCACCTCATTTTATCTAGACACATTGCATACATTTTACAGTATTTATTGACAACTTAAAGGGCCAGGATCTACCTGACGCTGGTGTTTTGACTGAGGAGTTTTACATATAAAATATAATTATTATAATACATATTTAAAACACATTCTGCTTTGGTTTAGTTACACTTGAAATCAATGTCATATTCGTCGTACATGTCCTTGTTGTGACAGTTTAGTGTGTTCAAACAGTGTCACTTAATGTAAATATATTTGTGTTCTTCTGTGGTTAGATTAGGGGTGCACAATACATTGATTCAGTATCGTTACCGTAATATCACATTGCGCAATATCATTTAAAACATTGTGCAATATTCAGTTTATTTTGTGGAGAGATGCGTCCGTTGGCTGTATGGCTTAGTTGTGTTTGATTTAGACAGAAGTAAGATGTGTGGCTGAGGAAGCTCATGACATAATAGAG
>JAODOY010010161.1:18780-29181 GCA_025399855.1 Forbesichthys papilliferus | reverse complement strand
TATATAAATATATATGTATGTATATGTATATGTATGTATATGTATATATAAATATATATGTATGTATATGTGTATATATATATATATGTATATGTATATATGTCTATGTATGTATGTATATGTTTGTGTATGTATATATATATGTGTATGTATATGTATGTGTATGTGTATGTATATGTATGTGTATGTATGTGTATGTATATATATATATGTATGTGTATGTATATATATATATGTATATGTATATATATATGTGTGTATGTATATGTGTATATATATATGTATATATATATATGTATATATATATGTTGAATCATATATTAAAAGTCTTAATGTATTATAAATTGTATTGTCAATGTTGTTATGGTTAACGTAACACGCCTGGCTGTTGCATGCGTCCAGTTGCAGAGCCTGGGGGTGAATCCGGCCAACATCGGCTTCAGTTACCTGACCATGGAGTCGGACAAGTTCATCTGCATCCGGGAGAAGGTGGGCGACCAAAACCAGGTTGTGATCGTGGACCTGTCTGATCCCACCAACCCCATCAGGAGGCCCATCTCTGCAGACAGTGCCATCATGAACCCCGCCAGCAAGGTCATCGCGCTGAAAGGTAGGAGGAAGGATGTGGACTGTGGCGTTGTGGGCGGAGCCTCCTCGGCCACACGCGTTCAGCGCTGGACGGGGAACGCCGCCGTTGTGGGCGGAGCCTCCTCGGCCACACGCGTTCAGCGCTGGACGGGGAACGCCGCCGTTGTGGGCGGACGCAGCTTGTTAGTGGCGTTAACGTTAACACACAGCCAGGGCTCGACATTGCCGGGTGCCTGGTACCCGCGGCAACGATTTTACATTTTTGCCACCAACGATGCCCAGCCAGTGGCCATCTTAATTAATTTTTATTTTACTTTATGCTGTAGTATTGTAGACTATACTTAGGATATAATCCAAGCACTAGGGTTGAAACGGTTGGCGTTCAAGATATACACGGTCAAATACCGTGTATATCGACTGTTAGTGCCGTTTCACTTTATCTTTTAATAATCATTGTCTGAAAAAGCATCTGAGTTGAGGGTGCGTTGAGGCAGGAATTGTTTATCTGTGAATAGAGTTGATCAGCCATCATGTGCTGTGGTGAGAGATGCCTTATGCTCTGTTTCCGCACACCCCCTCTACCCCGTGCTATAAATATGCAAAGTGCACCGAGTCCTGTCGCTGTCGGTGACAGAACGCACTAAATTGGCTGCGTTCGCATCGATTGTCCTGCCTCCCAGTCCAGCCTGTGGAGCACAGACGCGTCCGCTGATTGGGGAAGATTGGGTCTGTAGCGCTTACTTCTTCTGGCACAGACCCTCTCTGTTTCCCCGTGCACGCCCTCGTCCTGCTCTCTGATTGACACTTTGCTTTCTCTCCCTTGCTTTCTGTACTTTTCTCAGACGGTGAGTTGCTTGCTGTCTGTCTGTCTGTCTGTCTGTCTGTCTGTCTGTTGTGATGACACAGTAGCCATGTCTCTCTCATAAAAGCCTGGCTGAACTCCTCCTCCTCGGAGCTGAGCCAGCCACTAATCCACGCAGGAAATCAGAAATGTTTTGGCTTTTCACGGCAGATAACATTCCAGAGGGATTGTCTCCGCGGTGACGTCCCTTCACCCATCCCTCCGCCCCTCCCTCCTCCCTTCTTCCCCATCTTCTTTTCCCCGTTCATCCACACTAGAGCCATGTAGAAGGGAGTGGTGCCAACGGAAGTTTGAAATTCTCAATGGTCACATGATTCATAGAGACGTAACACAGTTCCAGGAAGTGCTTGGCGGGCATTTGAGCCGATAAATACAGATACATGACGCCAGTTTTTGTCAATTAGTAGTAAACATGCATCAATTTACATGTATTTATAATTCATAGGGTGCTTCTTGAATTGATGGCTAACTTCCGGGAATTGTTACCAGGTTCCACGCCCCGTCATTGCTGGGAGAAAAAAACGGTCCATTTGGATGAACGGAGTTGATGTGACTCTCTCTTCTATATGGCTCTGGTCCACTTTAAAGTCCACTGCAGTTTACTCTTTTATGAGAACTATACATGTGTTGGCATGACCGGTCATTTGCTGGTGGTAGTGTATTGTGTGGTATGCATCATCAGATATCACACGCCGTGAAATGGGTCTGCGTTTGCACGCCTTTGTAAGTATGCATAAGGCAACCAGGAGGTATGTCGTGTATGTATCGTGTGTTAGTGGTGATCTTCAAAACAAGTCTCGATGTACACCAGAACATCGTCATCTCTCTCTGTTTGTTGATAACCACAGCACCATTAAGAGCCCGTAATAGATCTGTCACTTAAGTGAGACACTTCACATTGTCCGACCGTCTCAATATACGGGATGCTGCAAAAAACACAAATCAAGTATGTTTTTCATATTTTCACGATTTACCTCTTTGATATTGTTATTGCAAAATATGATTATATGAAACTTCACACCTTGCCTGTGAATTTTCACACTACTGTCCCAATGCTGTTCTGGTATTCAGGAGATGTTCTGCATGTCATCTCAATGTGTCATACAAAACCTTCATAACTAATCATATTGATGGTCACACTTTATTATATTTTTTATTTATGCATCATAAAAACATTTTTCAATCTTGTCTCACTCCTATACAACAAGCCCAAGTATGGTAAAAACATTGACGAAACTCTGTGTCCATTATTTGGATTTTAACTTGGTTTGTATGCTAATTGTAAATGTTAAACGGTCAAAAATAAGTATTTAATTTTTTCGGGCTGCCTTCACCTCTCGGTTACTTTATGGCATGTGGGGTGGCAGTGGCGCCTGCGTTGTGGGGAGGCGGGTCACTGGTTCCAACCATGGAACTATATAATAACGTTTCCAACACCGCTAACTCCTGACTAGGGGTGTAAGAAAATATCTATTTCACGATCCTGTACAGATTCTCTAAAACATGTATGATAAATTAAAAACAAATTGGTCAAATTAAAGATGTATTCAATTTATTTGTAAAAGGGACAAAATACATTAACCTCAAAATAGAGGAAACATGCTTGTTACCACATTTAGTTTAAAGCAAATTTCCATCTGCAGTCCCTGAGCAAGTTTACATAAGTGTTTCTGTTATTTTTTGCAGTGGGTTCATACATTAGCATTGCTGTGACAGTTTTCCACAAATTGCTTACAGTATCGCAATATATCTAATTGTGGCTCGTGTGTGTGTGTGTGTGTGTTTGTGTGTTTGTGTGTGTGTGTGTGTGTGTGTGTGTATGAATATAAATAAATAAATAATAGAGCCGATACACAGCCCTACCACTGACCAAGTCTAGAGGTGTCCATGAGCAAGACGCCTAACCCTAATTGCTCTCGTTTGTTAGATGGTGCTTGCGTGCCCAGCTGATGCCACCGTCAGTGGGTGGATGTGAGGCTATACTGTACAGTGCTTTGAGTGGCCTGGATGGTTGGAGATGTGCCATATCTGCAGTCTATTTACAATTTGACATGTCATCTTTGCCCTCCCCACCTGCTTCACAGCCGCCAAGACCCTGCAGATCTTCAACATTGAGATGAAGAGCAAGATGAAGGCCCACACCATGACGGAGGAGGTCGTGTTTTGGAAGTGGATATCTGTTAACACCGTTGCCTTGGTAACCGACGTGGCCGTCTACCACTGGAGCATGGAAGGGGATTCCCAGCCTACCAAAGTGTTCGATCGGCACGCCAGTCTGACCGGATGTCAGATCATCAATTACAGGACCGACGAACAGCAGAAGTGGCTACTGCTGATAGGAATATCTGCGCAGGTTTGAGAACGCACATTTCCACACCAGATCACAACAGATAAAACATATTATGCTCGCACGCACATGCATGCTTTGTTCTCCACTCGAGTGTGCTAAGGCATTACATGCTGTATCGAGTCGAGAGACAGACATTGGGCACACATCTGTTTTGTCCACTTAGCCAGCAGGACCAGAGTTTGGTTGGTTGTTGTTAATAATAATAATAATAATAATAATAATAATATCTTGATTTAAATAGCACTTTTCAAACAGAATTGTAGTTCAAAGTGCTTAACAGAGAGGGAATACTGCACACTAGTTGCGCTTCCCATAAACAAATACACAAAAAAAACATAGATAAAATAGTTAAAGGAATCAGATTTTTTTAAACAATTCAATAAAATAACATTTTAAAACGGGTGCATAAAGCAATACAGTAAATATACATAAACATTATACTGAAATGACATGAGTCAATAAAAACGGTTAAAGGAATCAGATGATAGAAATATGATTTTTGCTGCCATGTCAGAACATCAGCCCCATGGTATAGCGCCATGCTAATCTAGTGGAGGACGTGCATATTCCTGTAGCAGTTTAGTTATACAGCAGTACATGTCTTTCATGGCTGTGACCGGGCCTTCCATGCGATTTTTACATAATACGACACTGAAATAACATAACAACTAAAATAAAGTAATAAAGAAAATAGGTTGACAACAGATTTAGATAGACAACGTTGCACCATTATCTGTATCAGTTTAGCAGTGCAGCATATTGCAGTTACAAGCTAGCTAAAAGATAATTTGAACAGCTATAGGTAGTGAGTAAAGGCTGACAAGCAATGATATTGGTGTCATGTGAAAATGGGGGAACAACATTGTTTACATGACTCTGACTGACAATAATATAGTTTATTGCAGTTTTTTCTGAAACAATATATCACAACAGCATAACATAAAAAATGTGTTATCGTGACAGGCCTAACCATTTCTCTCTGGGGGCATTATTAATTGGTATTTTGTGCAATAGATTAATCCCCAAGTACCTACCATCAATTTAAGGCCACAATGGTATTACTGCAGCAAACAGTTTTTGGGGTAAATTGACTTTGTTTCAGGCCATACACAGTAGATTCATCTGTCTGGGCGCTGCCTACGTCGGTCTCCACAGCGAATGCCAGTAGTGACACGCCCACTTAATAGACCGGAAGCGTTCCATTTTTGCTTCCATCGAAATACATGCTCAATGCTCCATCTTTATTATTCCAATATGTTTGGTGCCAACGTGCTCCTGGCTGAAGGAATGCTCTAATGTTGTGTGTTCTTCAGCATTGCAACCTTACGTGAGTCCTGCAGGGCTCATTGTTTCAGTGTGTTGTGAATAAACGGAAGCTGAGAATTGATGTTTCCCTTCCTTTTCACAATAGTAACCCTACCCACATCACAGGATTACCTGTTTGGTGTAAACTATGGCTGAACAAAGCCCTGTGTTTTGGCAGGGCCATGGGTTGTTGTTAGCTTGTTTTTTGTGCGCACCCGAGTGCGATGTTCACACACCAAACGACGTAGGGTACGTGTGAAATCACCATAAAATACACGCAATAGCTAGGCTTCACACATTGTGCCTTTTAAACATTAGCATTCCTCTACGACTGGACCAGACTGGATTATCCGTTCCGTCTTTCTGTTGGTCATTCTGGGTCATTCTCTCTGTCATTCTGACTGTTTTCTCACCCCCCCCCCCCCTCATTCCCCCCTGTCCTGCAGCAAAACCGAGTGGTCGGGGCGATGCAGCTGTACTCGCTAGACAGGAAGGTGTCCCAGCCCATCGAGGGCCACGCCGCGGCCTTCGGGGAGTTCATGGTGGAGGGCAACGCCAAGCCCTCCACCCTCTTCTGCTTCGCCGTGCGCTCCCAGGCAGGAGGCAAGGTGGGGGGACTCCAACTCATGAGCAGCATGTCCTTGGGGCTCGAACCAATGCACACACGCCCAGATTATAGAGAGGATTTTAGTCATGCTCGAGAACGCTTGCTAACTTCGAGCTCAAATCAAAATGAACTCCCATCAGGAGCTTCGCCCCCCCCCCCACACACACATTAAAACGCATTGTGAAGCGATGCCTATTGCATTGATGTTGTGTTTGACTTATTTACGGACTCAGGGTTATGTAGAAGTATCAGAATATGTTTTCAGCATGCACCAAGTGCTTACATCTTACAGTCTTACTTATACAGCGGACTATACTTTTTAATACGGCAATTCTGGAGCATGTTCCATTTAATGTGAGTGTTGCTTGTATACAGTGTTGAGTTAAGCCTGCCCTGTAATCCCTGTAATAACAGCCAAAGGCCCATAGGGGGTGACTGTTATAGTTGTGTGTTGTTCTTGGTTGCCGTGCTTACACTGCCCCCCTGTGCATAATAATTCCAGCTGCATATCATTGAAGTGGGTCAGCCAGCTACGGGGAACCAGCCGTTTGCCAAGAAAGCAGTGGATGTGTTCTTCCCCCCGGAGGCCCAGACTGACTTCCCTGTAGCCATGCAGGTAAGGGGGAAGGCCCCCTACAGGCCGTTACAGTCGTTGCCCTCCGTGCGCTGTTCTCCGGTTGTTCTCCGTTGTGCTCTCTCTCTCTCTCTCTCTCTCTCTCTCTCTCTCTCTCTCTCTCTCTCTCTCTCTCTCTCTCTCTCTCTCTCTCTCTACAATTGCGTTTACAGACGCTTTTATCCAAAGCGACTTACATGCAGTACATTTGTCAACAGTTGGACAAGTCATACACCAGCAATCATAAGCAAACGATATATATATATATTACAATAATTGCAACATCTTGTCGTCATGACTACTACTGCACCATATCAATGCCAATAAAAACCAAATGGCTAATGGCCTAAATATAATAAGTGCTTAATCATAAATTGCTTAATTGAAAAAGCAATTTATGTGTTTAAGTGAAAAAGTAAATAAAGTTAAAAAAAAGAGCATTTGAAGAAGAAACTTGAGATAGGAGTGTGTACTAAGAGGTCTCTCTCTCTCTCTCTCTCTCTCTCCCTCTCCTTCTCTCTAGATTGGTACGAAGCACGGCGTCATATACTTGATCACAAAGTACGGCTACATCCACCTTTACGACCTGGAGTCTGGAGTGTGCATCTACATGAACCGGATCAGCGCCGAGACCATCTTCGTAACGTCCCCCCATGAGCCCACCTCGGGAATTATCGGGGTCAACAAGAAGGGACAGGTGAGAACCCTGCACTGTCTTACATGGCCATGGACTAACACATGCTCTTCTTAAAGGTGCACCCCTCAATTGTGTTTAAGTGCATCCAGTGTTTTGTTAAAACCTCTTCACACCGATCCTCCCCGTGGTGTGCGCACCCCCCCCCCCCAGCTCTTCGAGTGAAGCTTACTTTGTTCAAATACATGTGAGGTTGCTATTATTATTTTTATACACGCCTGGATCTGTGCGACATCTAGTGGCAGACAGGATCAAATATATATGTTTAAACCACAACCAATTACATTTCAATTAGAGGTTTCCTTTTTAAATCCGTACATTAATGGCGCACACTGTAACCGCCATCTTATTCTGTCCTGTCCACCATGGGGTCCCAGGTGCTGTCGGTGTGCGTGGAGGAGGAGAACATCGTCAACTACGCCACCAACGTTCTGCAAAACCCCGACCTGGGCTTGCGGATGGCCGTGCGGTCCAACCTGGCGGGTGCGGAGGAGCTGTTCGCTAGGAAATTTAACACTCTGTTCGCCCAGGGGAGCTACTCTGAGGCTGCTAAGGTGGCCGCCTCGGCACCCAAGGTATGTGGACCTCTTCAAGGTTACGTTAGGGATGCTGGAGAAAAGAGTAGGTAACGAAACAAAATAACACTTCCATAGGGTGTATATCATAGGGTTTCCTCTCTGAAGCTATCACACTGGACACGTATTGCCGTGGGTAAATATAACAAGTCTACAGACCCCATGCCAGGTTTTTGTGAGAAAGACGACAACTCAATGGAGATCTAAGAGGAAACATTAGTGGCCAAAAAGAATGCCTCCTCGGTAGCTTGGAATTACTGTTGTACCAACAATATGTTGAAATAAAACAAATGTTGTAAGACTTAATATAACTTATTTATTTTATTTTGATGCATTTTTCCATAACGTTGCAATGTTTTTATTAAAATATCAAAAGTAATATCGATATCGCAATTTTCACGATCACATTTAGTAAATATCGGGCAACAATGGCGTTTGATGTGTGACCACGAGGCAGCATGATGTACGGCTGTGCGACCGCCTGCTACTGCCCTCTTACCCGACCCCCCCCCCTCTTCTCCAGGGCATCCTGCGCACGGCAGAGACCATCCGCAAGTTCCAGAGCGTGCCGGGCCAGCCGGGCCAGGCCTCGCCCCTGCTGCAGTACTTCGGCATGCTGCTGGACCAGGGCCAGCTCAACAAGTTCGAGTCCCTGGAGCTCTGCAGGCCCGTGCTGCAACAGGGCCGCAAGCAACTGCTGGAGAAGTGGCTGAAGGAGGACAAGGTAGGGCTGGACGCTCCCTCCGCACCTGGTGGGAGGTGTCGCGGGGGAGGGGGGGTGGGTGCCGAGCGGGTGGACGTGTACGCGTGGTTATGTTATGCCGGCGTGTGGATGTTTATACGGCTTGGTTTTATTCTGCTGAATACATGTGTCTGCTCATTCTGTGTGAAAGTGCTACTAATGTTGACACACACTGTCCCCAGTTGATACACACACTGATAACAATTATTATAATAATAATAGAGGCTACACAGTACAGAGTTGCATAGATTTGGCACCTTCGAAGGTCAAGAAACCTGTGACATTGTGTTCCCAGTAGTGTCATGGGTGTTAACTGTGAGTTTCACCCCTCCACCCACACACACCACAGCTGGAGTGTTCAGAGGAGCTAGGGGACCTGGTGAAGGCCTCGGACCCCACGCTAGCGCTCAGTGTATACCTCAGAGCCAACGTCCCCAGCAAGGTCATCCAGTGCTTTGCTGAGACCGGCCAGTTCCAGAAGATCGTTTTATACGCCAAGAAGGTAACGAGAGAGCCCTGCCCTCTTCAGACCTCCCACCCCTTTCCCCCCCACACACACACAGCTGTTCTGTCAACTGAAACATTTTTTTTTGTGTATGAATTTTATTTTGTTTTTTCTTCTAAATCTTTAATGTGTGTGTGCGTGTGGTGATTTCCAGGTGGGCTACACGCCAGACTGGGTGTTTCTGTTGAGGAATGTGATGCGGATCAGTCCAGACCAGGGACTGCAGTTTGCCCAGATGCTGGTTCAAGACGAAGAGCCGCTCGCTAACATCAACCAGGTACTAGACCAGACCTACGCATAGGGTTTACAGATCACTATGACTAGACTAGACCAGGTCTACGCATAGGGTTTACAGATCACTATGACTAGACTAGACCAGGCCTACGCATAGGGTTAAAAATAATAAGGGCATAAATAATATTGTATTGTAGGCTCATAGTAATTTATTAATTGCTATAATTTTCCACATGGTCAATAATTTCTAATTAGCCACTTAGGGCATTAGAAAAATACAGCGACCATGTTTTACTGTAGACATTGTCCGATGCCAATTAGTAGACACCGTGCAACCCTAATTCTGAAGCACACTTCTACTCCTACACACAAACACACAGAGGCCCTCTGAGATACTCCAGATGTGCCAGCAATCCTAGGAATCCATTAATTGACTCTGACACCTCCACACCTTCCTAATCCACGCCACCCTTTTAAGGCCACATTATTATTCATCATTCATTATCATTATATCAGTATTCAGTCCCAGTCTCAACCAGGAAACCTGACTTTCCTTAAGCCTGGCAGCCGGTCTCTCGTGTCTTTGTAGAAGCATAGATCAGGAACATCTGGCCAACTGGCTAATTCCCAATGGGACCGTGAAAAGAATTCTTCAGAGCCTGCCTGGTATGCTGACTCATAAAAATTCTACAAAAAAGAGTAGCAATAAAAAATCCTTTAAAGCTGCATACTTTTTTTTTAGATTTCAATGTTTTTATTATTTTTTTATTTATTAATTATTTTACTTTCATATCTGTCGATGTTGTAATTGGTCTTCCCAAGCCAATTAAAATATCAACAGTGCATGACACCCCTTGGACTTGCTGCTCGGGAATGTCTTTACACTGGACAGATGTAGTGGCAAACACTGATTTTTACTCTTGAGGCTTTTTGCTAGCTCGGCCCTGCGCAAATATATTGCTCTCAGCTAAATTTTCCCTGAGATTAGTCTGAAAACTCTGATCGCTTCAGCGATCGCACAGCCACCAGTTAAATGCTGCTAGAGGTAGATGAAGCTATAGAAACAGTTGTATTAATGCTGATTGGTTAAAGGCTGCTAGAGGTAGATGAAGCTATAGAAACCGTTGTATTAATGCTGATTGGTTAAAGGCTGCTAGAGGTAGATGAAGCTATAGAAACAGTTGTAGCAACACTGATTGGTTAAAGGCTGCTAGAGGTAGATGAAGCTATAGAAACAGTTGTAGCAACACTGATTGGTTAAAGGCTGCTAGAGGTAGATGAAGCTATAGAAACAGTTGTAGCAACACTGATTGGTTAAAGGCTGCT
>JAODOY010010161.1:1757-18680 GCA_025399855.1 Forbesichthys papilliferus | reverse complement strand
GTAGATGAAGCTATAGAAACAGTTGTAGCAACACTGATTGGTTAAAGGCTGCTAGAGGTAGATGAAGCTATAGAAACCGTTGTATTAATGCTGATTGGTTAAAGACAGCTCCAGAAGTTTCAAAATGAACCTGAGGATTAAACCCAACGACCACAAACAAACCCCAGTGTGACCCTATTCTCAAAGTTAAATTCTGTTGACTCTTAAAAAGCAGTTGAAGACTGTTATTCAAACAGACTTTCAGTTAGATGAGGGTTGTTATGACTGTCTAATTTATATGTTAGGATTTATGTATTTAATTTTATTGTGAAGCATTTTGTGATTTTTATGCTGTTTAAATAAAACGTACTTACTTAACTCCATGTCCTGCCTGCCAGATTGTGGACGTGTTCATGGAGGGAAGTCTGATCCAGCAGTGCACCTCCTTCCTGTTGGACGCTCTGAAGAATAACAGGCCCGCCGAAGGGCACCTACAGACCCGGCTGCTTGAGATGAACCTCATACACGCCCCTCAGGTGGGTTTGATTACTCCTTCGGCCTGTCTCCACTGTAATAACACGAAGCTCTGGTTGGGTTTCCGTTTGACATTTCTGAAGTTTATCTTAATAGTCTAACCTTTTTATAAAGTCATAATTATTGTAATCTTTCAATCACCAGCAGGTATGAGGTTGGTTTCTACTATATGCTATTAAACAGTGTAAAACTATTAAGCTCCTGAAACTGTATAACAAGAACGTCAGTGCTCTGGCTCCGGCGATTTATTTTCTGAAGAGACTGTTGAATACTTGCAACTATTCTACTGAAAAATGTGTTCAGACCAAAGCGACATATGTTTTGTTCCTCTTCCAATTTTTTAGGATGATTAGTGAGATTAATGGGCTAGTGTGTTTTATAAGACGAAAAATAGGATGATTGTATTTGTCACCGTTTTGAAGAGGATCACAGTAACTTTTATTTAAAAAAATTGGAAGTAATTATGATAAATAATATTATTGTAATTTTAAGACAATTTTATGACACAAATAATTATAAGTGTTTAATAGCATAATACTGCATGTAGCCTATTTCCTTTTTAATTAAAAAAAAATCATTCTTCGTCTTTAGTACAACTTTGCATCAATTCACATCGGCGATGAAAAGGACGAGACTTACTGACTAAATAAATAATAATCCAGTGACTATACTATTATAGTATATTCTAATTTCAGTTAATGATGATGGGATGAACAAATAAACAAGAATAATTTCACGTAATGTAAATGCATCTGAACTCATTCTAACAATGTGCGTTTGTGTAGGTGGCAGATGCCATCCTGGGGAACCAGATGTTCACGCACTACGACCGTCCCCACGTGGCTCAGTTGTGTGAGAAGGCTGGCCTCCTGCAGAGGGCGCTGGAGCACTACACGGACCTGTACGACATCAAGCGAGCAGTTGTGCACACGCATTTGCTCAACCCAGAGGTGCGTGAATACTGTAGGTCAGGGCTATTCAATTCCAGCCCTGGGGGGCCACTGCAATGCAATGTTGTAGATGTCTCCCTGCTCCGACACACCTGATACAAATGGATGGTTTGTTGGAAGCCTGATAACGACCCATTCATTTGAATCGGGTGTGTTGGAGCAGGGAGACATCTAAAACATGCAGTGACCCTCCAGGACTGGAATGGAATTGCCCTGCTGTAGGTAGTATTGGTGTTAAAAAGATCCATTGATTCTTACAGATGCCCCTGGGATGAGATGCTGCAAGTCAGATCCCTATATAGTCCTTTAACAGAGTGGACCCTACGATAAAATAGTTGTGGCTCTTATTTGGGCATGGCAATATATTAACATTTAATATTTATTATTAATATTTAATATTATCTATGACTTTAAACTGCTATTGTAACCTACTGTACATACATGATGTGTATTTTAGGTTCTCTATAGGTTTTTTTATCTTTATTTCAGACCTTAACGTTTATACAGTAGAGGTGTATATCTGTCGGTTAATATCTGTTTCTTTTTTTCCCCTTGAGGAAGAAAAACCAGGATTATTTTCTCGTCTTTATTGCATTGGATTAATAGAAAGTACAGCGTTTTTATATAAAGTCTACTTTATATAATTGGTCCCACACAATGAAATTGTGAAATTATATCTAAGTTTAATTACAGTAGCAACATATAGGAGAGCTCAACAGCCTGCACCGGCAGCGGGTTGGGGGTGTAAGTGTGCGGACCTCGGTTCTGTCTGAAACAGAACCGCACCCCTATTATGCAGAAATCTTTGGCGTTATGGACTTAACCCATAGAGCATTTTCTTAGCAGTCTGTCTCCTCTATATAATATCTCTGCAGGGTTGGGAAGTAACTCATGTAATCAGTTACTTGTAACGAATTACAAAAAACCTGTAATCCATTAAAGTTACCAGCTACAATAGTGGAATCAGATTACAGGTATAAAACAAATTGATGATTACTTCTGCGACTATTTTTAAATTTAAAAGGGAAGTTTGCATAAAAAAAATCCTAATTTGATCTGATCCCCTGAACACCATAAACAATCACAAAAATAGAAAGATTTGGCGTGCCAACGCAGTAAATACCTTTTGGGTGGCATTTCATAGAACAATGTTTAGGTGTAATTAAGGCCCCGATATACTTGCTTTTGTGCAAGAGAGTAATTAAAAGCAAGTATATCGCGGGCCTAAAAATAATGGAAAAAATCAGATTATGCTAAGAAATGTAAACAATGTCTACACTATCTCTGGGTTAAACGCCATTTCATTCATTCTGACTGTTCCTCTTGACGGCCAGTGGCTGGTGAACTTCTTCGGGGCCCTGTCCGTGGAGGACTCCGTGGAGTGCCTGAGGGCCATGCTGTCGGCCAACATCAGGCAGAACCTGCAGCTGTGTGTCCAGGTGGCCTCCAAGTACCACGAGCAGCTGGGAACCCAGACGCTGGTGGAGCTCTTCGAGTCCTTCAAGAGCTATGAGGGTAGGCGGTGCGGCATGCTTGTGTGTGTGTTTGGGAAGGGGGGGTGTTTGTGTGGGGTGGTGAGAAGAGGGAGGGGGGTGATTGTGAGGGAGTCCCCCCAGATACCCAGAACACCCGTTATTGCATTATTAGGCAGCGTCTGTCATTCTCGAGAACGCTAGCTAACATGCTAGCTCAAATCTAAAGGGTGGTCTCGCCAAGGCTAGGACCAACCAGCCCTACTGTACATCAATCCATCATGTCCTTCCTGTTCTCAATCCCAAGGCTTGTTTTACTTCCTGGGATCCATTGTGAACTTCAGCCAGGAGCCTGACGTTCACTTCAAGTACATCCAGGCTGCCTGTAAGACGGGTCAGATCAAGGAGGTGGAGAGGATCTGCAGAGAGAGCAACTGCTACGACCCAGAAAGGGTTAAGAACTTCCTCAAGGTACAAACACTGCATGTGTGTTCAACGTTTCAGCAACTCTACTGCGGGCGAGGCGTCATTGTCGTCAGCATGACCGCTCGCTTTTCTGTTGACCAATCAATCAGGAGGCGAAGCTCACAGACCAGCTCCCCCTCATCATCGTGTGTGATCGCTTCGACTTCGTCCACGACCTGGTGCTCTACCTCTACCGCAACAGTCTGCAGAAGTACATCGAGATCTACGTACAGAAGGTAAGATCCAGAAAATGATGTGATTACCTTCGGCCGAATACGGTATTTAGTTTAAGGCTGTTTTGACTTACTTTATGTATTACGACTCCACTTTAACTGTAACTGAATGAATGTAATGAATGTAATGATTTTGTTGTTGCTGACTGGTCATGTGTCTTTCCATGCATCTCCAGGTGAACCCTAGTCGTTTACCAGTTGTTATAGGGGGCCTGTTGGATGTGGACTGTGCCGAGGATGTCATTAAGAACCTCATCATGGTGGTCCGAGGCCAGTTCTCAACTGACGTGTTGGTGGACGAGGTGGAGAAGAGGAACCGGTAAATTATGACTGACAGTTGCATCTGAGGCCTCCCCGGATGTGCTTCACACATCATGGGACAAGACACACTGATTGATCCTTTATACTGAGGTCCTCCATGCTAAAAACACCCTACGAGACACTAGAAAAATATGTTACGGTTTTTAAATGTACCTAGATAAACTAATCTCAACTTGAGGCGACGCGATTAAAGTGAGAGCTAGGTCCTAATGTCCTGGTGTTTTGAATTCACAGCACACCAGAGTTTCACACTTCAAAGAAAATGACACGCTGTCCACTGTCCATATATGACATCTGGTTTACGTGACCAAATGTTAATATCCACACATTCTTTTCATAGCTCACACTAAAGGTCACAAATAACAGAACAGAGACTGTCTCACACATCTGTACACACACTATTGAGCCAATAAAAAAAAAAGACTGCGGTTTGGTGTATAGAAAATGATATGTACGGCTATATGTTTTGTATTCAGTTTGTAATGATGCATTGTAAGAAACACAAATACACATCTCACCATCTCCCACATGCTCAGGCATGTCCAGATGAAGGAAGCATTTCGGGGGGTAAGGTAATTCCTAGGTACCCAGAGCCTGGGACGTCCACTAACGACCAACTTTAATTAAGCTACGAAGTAGTATGAGACTAGTGAATCGCGTGTGTGCCTGGGCTTTAGGTGTGGGAGAGGCATGCACTTTTGGAGTGTCAGATAAAAACATTTCTGTAATACTGAGGTGCGTTCAACAATGAAGAATGTTTGCAAACATATTCAAACGGTTTTTCCGTTTGCTCAGAGTTTGCCGCTAACGTTTACGAACACATGCGAACGGTCTGAGGAGGTAGTTCTCAGTGAACACGCATGGATGCTGGGTGTCAGTTGAAATCTTACAATTTGGAATGCTCACACAAAATATTAAAATGTCATGTTCAAAATGCACTTGCCACCAACAAATATTTGCCTCAGTCTGCCAAATTTAAACGCACCTTTGGTCTACACCACATATGCAAATGGTGACCTTCCCTTTTTAATGTAAATTTGATGACTTTGCTCTTAACCGCTCAGGTTAAAACTCTTATTGCCATGGCTGGAGTCTCGTATCCATGAAGGGTGCGAGGAGCCGGCTACCCACAATGCTTTGGCCAAGATCTACATTGACAGCAACAACACCCCCGAGCGCTTCCTGAAGGAGAATCCGTTCTACGACAGCGCTGTTGTGGGACGCTACTGTGAGAAGAGAGACCCTCATCTGGCCTGTGTGGCTTACGAGAGAGGTCAATGTGACCTGGACCTGATTAAGGTGCAGGGATAAGTTTGCTAAATAATACGATTTTAGTCGATTGCATTGAAGTAAGCCTGAAAGGAGCAGGATGCTTGTGTGGTGTAATTAACTTTTTCCTCCTCTTGTTCTTCTTCTGTGAATTATGTAGTTTGTTTGATAACCTGTTGTATGTTATAGACCAGGCCTATTCAATTGGCCCTCGGGCCAAATGGGCCCACCAACTGCCCCCATGTGGCCCATGAGGGAATTGCAGCTCAAAATACTGTATAACTACTATAAGAATCAAGTCAACATATAACTGTAAATTAGTTATTATTAACTCTTCTACAGCCAAGACATGACATAGCTTGTTTGTAAATGTAATGTAGTCCAAACATAATAATCTACCAATAGTCTACCCAACGTTTTTGTCTTTACTTTGTCTAACAAATGTAATTTCAGTTGTAGAAACACACATTTCAAACTGGATGAGTGTGAGCGTGGCTGTTATTTTGTTGTGCATAACGCCATGTGAGGCTTGGAATAAGCGGCATTCCTATAATTCTATATAAAACATTTGCCATTGACTTAACACATTGAACATTAACCAAGCTGCTGGTGGATGCTCTCGATGTCTCACTCTCGTAGACGCTCACGTAAATAATTGCCGGAAAATATGTGGCCCACCTACAGTTTCACCTGTTAATTTAATAGCCATGTTATAGACTGTACTGTGAGAGTGAATGTTACGGACAGGTCCTTCAGCTTCAGGTTCAAAATCAGAACTCAAAACTAAGGCAAGACGAAAGTCCTGCTGGAGACTGAACACCGTCATGAATCCCCTCTGAACTAGGTGTGCAATGAGAACTCGTTGTTCAAGAGCGAAGCTCGCTACCTCGTACGGCGGAAAGATCCAGAGCTGTGGGCGACCGTTCTGGAGGAGAACAACCCCTTCAGGAGACAGCTCATCGACCAGGTGAAACCTTGTGCCACGGCCCTCGCCATGTTCCCATTGCAGTAGTCTCGCAGAGCTAAGGCGTCTTCTAGCGACAGCCCAATTACCATTACTGTCTTGTAATTGTGACGCTCTTTCAGGTACCTTCTGAGTATGCGTGGACAACACAATGCAGGACTATAACTGACAGCTAGTAAAGAGCGAACCACAACACTGACACCAAAATCTAGTAGCCTAGTGCTTGCATTATCAAATGTAGGCCCTTCTATGCCTTAAGTAGGCTACGGATACTGCTTAAAATAATGGGAAGATTGAAATTGCTCAATAAAGCAATGTACTTTCGTACCGGAATTACGCATACAGACTTGTGAGAAAGGGCTAAAAGCCAATGAAAATCCACTTACAAGATTGTATGTTTTCAGACGTTCAGCACGAGTTGTTTATGAGACATAATGTAGTGAAGACGGAAGAGGGGGAGGCTACTACCGATACCAGTGTTCATGTTAGAACCAACCCCTTACCTGCACGTATGCTCTCAGGTGGTGCAGACCGCCCTGTCGGAGACCCAGGATCCAGAGGAGGTCTCAATCACCGTGAAGGCCTTCATGACGGCAGACCTGCCCAACGAGCTCATTGAGTTGCTGGAGAAGATTGTACTGGATAACTCGGTGTTCAGCGAACACAGGTAAAGGCTGGCCCCCCGATGGCCCAGACCGGGCCATTAATCACCAGGAGGGACTCTTATGTTTCAGACATCTGCTACGCTCATTGTTAAAGTGCATGAGCTGGTATTTCAATCTGTTGTATCAACATAACATCTTTATTTATGTTGTTTAATTATCGGTGTTTGTTTGTTTATTTATGGATTCCTTGCTTCCTTCCTTCTCTCCTTTCTTTTCAGAAACCTCCAGAATCTGCTGATTCTGACAGCCATCAAAGCAGACCGTACCCGTGTGATGGAGTACATTAACAGGCTGGACAACTACGACGCTCCAGACATTGCTAACATCGCTATCAGCAATGAGCTCTTTGAAGAGGCTTTTGCCATTTTCAAGAAGTTCGACGTGAACACCTCTGCTATACAGGTAACATGTCGCATTATGCTTGACATAGTCAGGTCTAGTTGTTTAGACTGTCTCCATTTGTGTGTGTGTGTGTGATATATAATGTTTTTGTTCATATAAGGTGGTTTGTTCATATACTTGGTTCTCCAGGTATTGATAGAACACATAGGGAACTTGGACCGGGCCTATGAGTTTGCTGAGCGCTGTAATGAGCCGGCAGTGTGGAGCCAGTTGGCCAGAGCTCAGCTCCAGAAGGACCTGGTGAAAGAGGCCATCGACTCCTACATCAAAGCTGCTGACCCCTCTGCATACATGGAGGTGGTCAGTGCTGCTAGCAAGAACAGTAAGAATAACGTAAACGTAGTGCACACTTAAGTGGTTGCTGTTGGTTGCATGGCGGTACTGTGTGAGTGACTGATGGATTGTTGTCTATGCTGCTGCGTTGAACTTGCAGATAACTGGGAAGACCTGGTGAAGTTCCTCCAGATGGCTCGTAAGAAGGCCAGGGAGTCGTATGTAGAGACGGAGCTGATCTTCGCGCTAGCTAAAACCAGCCGCTTGGCTGAGCTGGAGGAGTTTGTCAGCGGGCCCAACAACGCTCACATACAGCAGGTGAAAACATGTCATTAACAACAGCAGCAGTTTTTCCATGAGTACCTACCATTGTGTTAGTGGTTCTTTCACCCACTTAAATGTCCCTGAAAAGAAGTTCTACAGGGGTGTGGTTCCTGCAGTAGAAAATGACCGAACCAGTGAACCGGTACTACTTTCGATAAGAGCTGGCGATTCACAGTGACCAGAGATTGCAAGTCAACTAGGCAGGGTGGACATAGGCTAGACTCGCAGGGATTCTCAAACTTTTCAGCACCTTCGAACACAAGTGCCAGAGACTCACGACCCCCGCTGTCCCCAGAGGTGGCAGAAGCAGAACAGCCATATTATTATTATTTGACAGTATTTTAATTTTCTTTTCTTTTTTTTTTAACTACTAATAATGGCGTCTAAACTATAAAAATTCTAATCATGTTAAAATGTTATTTAATTCCTGAAAATCATCTTGTTGACCCCCCTCATCTGGGTCTCGCGACTCCCCCGGGGGGCCCCGACCCACACTTTGAGAACCACTGGACTAGAGTACTATTATTTTATGCATAAACTGAGCAATGCGACTACCAGTGGGAGTGAAGGGACCGCATCACGATTTGCTGAAACAAATGTTCCAACCAATAAGTAACCAGGAGCAAGGAACGCCCATGCCACTCATTTGTCATCCGCGTGAACACGGGGCACGTGCCCCATAACACATACGTGCTACGTAGTGTATTAAATGATGTCTTTGCTTCAAAGTTGGCATGAAGAAGGAGGATATCCTGTCCCTGCGTCAGAAACACTATATGACCTGTCCCTGCGTGTGGCGCCCCCAGGTGGGCGACAGGTGCTACGAGGAGGCCATGTATGACGCGGCCAAGCTGCTGTACAACAGCGTGTCCAACTTCGCCCGGCTGGCCTCCACACTGGTGCACCTGGGGGAGTACCAGGCGGCCGTGGACAGCAGCAGAAAGGCCAACAGCACCCGCACCTGGAAGGAGGTATGGTGCACGCATGCACGCACACACACATACTCTTGGTGTGCACACCCCAGCCACATGCGCGCACACGCGTAGCGTAAACAAAAACGAACGAAGTAACGAAAACTAGGTGGGAGAAAAATACATTGTCGTTAACTGAAATAAAAAATAAAAACAAGGCATTACGAAAAAACGATAACTAACTATAACTGTATGGTTGCAAAACTAACTAAAGTAAAATTCAATTGTAGAGTAAAAGTCCTTAGTTTTCGTCTTTCTAAAATTGTATGATGTCTTTGTTGAGTTTTTATTACACAATATTTTTTCTGACCGTGACAAATATTACATATTACAAAAGTCTAAAACTAATAAAAACTCAACTAAAACTAAGTATTTTCAAAAAATGGAAACTAAACTAGCAAACCCGCCTTAGAAAAAAATGAAAAATAAACTGAATTAAAAAACAGTCAAAACTAAATAAAAATATAAACAAATTAAAAACTATAATAACCTTGGCATGCAAGCACGCATGCATTGAATAATTTCCAGTCAAATATGATCTGTTTATTATTGATCAATACATTTGGTATTACAAAAAAACAGGTGATATGCAGTTTATACAAAGAATATCATCAAGGTACGAGTGAGGGTTATTGTAGGCTTTATGGCAGATGTCTATTTTTAAATCGCAGTGGATTATATGGGGCAGTCGGTGGCAGCTTTGGAATTAGGCTCTAGTTATATCAAAAATGTACTGACAATATTATTTAACTTCACTACATGTAAACCATACACATCAAAATATAAAAAGATGTTCATTATTCAGCACTTCATTTCACAAGACACACACTTTCCTCAAGCCAGTAGGCATTGGTCTATCACAATGATTGCTGAGGTGACCTACAGTAAGCTAAATCAACACGACATTCTAGCAAAGCATTTATCGTATATCATTCTCTTGATACGGTATTGATCGCTGACTGTCGTGTATCAGGACAACCACTGCTGCAATACTATTAAGTGTGGTAGAACTTGGTGGGGGGGGGGTTGGTCTCCGCGTCGTCACCAGTCCTGTTTGTGATATTCATGGCCAGGATATCTAGAAATATCTAGTAGAGCCGCTGCTCCTTTGCACCAAAAGGAGCCAGTTGAGGTGGTACGGGCATCTGGTAAGGATGCCCCCATGGCGCCTCCCTAGGGAGGTGTTCCTGGCACGTTCCTCTGGGAGGAGGCCTTGGTGAAGACCCAGGACTAGGTCCTTGGAACGACTTGGGATCCACCAGTCAGAGCTTGCTAATGTGGCTCCCCGCGACCCGACCGGATAAGCGGCAGGAGATGGATGGATGTTTCGTTTCGCATAAAATACCCTATGTCATTGAAAGATATGTAGACATAATATGTATTAAATACGATATTAGGAAATATATACAATTTAATTAAAATTGTGCTTAGAGGGAATTATTCTCACCGGACATATTGACCGAAGAGAGGGGCAGACTCCGGATAAGTGGAGGAAGATGGATGGATGGATATTGACCATCCATCCATCCAGAGAGGTTAAACTTTGACAGATTTTTCCGTTCAAAGTCCGATAAATTACCGTAAAACAGAAATGCTGGTGTGCACACCTCAGCTACACGCAGACACACACACACACCCTTAGTGTGTGCACACCTCAGCCACATGCACATGCATACACACGTGTTTGTGTGTTTATGTGAAGCTGCCTCTCTCTCTCGCCCTTGCTGCATCTCCCAGGTGTGCTTTGCGTGCGTGGACGGCGAGGAGTTCCGCCTGGCCCAGATCTGCGGCCTCCACATCGTGATCCACGCGGACGAGCTGGAGGAGCTGATCGGCTACTACCAGGACCAGGGCCACTACGAGGAGCTGATCGCCCTGCTGGAGGCGGCCCTGGGGCTGGAGAGGGCCCACATGGGCATGTTCACTGAGCTGGCCATCCTCTACTCAAAGTTCAAGCCCCAGAAGATGAGGGAGCACCTGGAGCTCTTCTGGTCCCGGGTCAACATCCCCAAGGTATAGTCCCCTGACTGTGTGTGTGTGTGATATGCTTCAGCAGTGCCAGGAGATGTATTTTCTTGCAAGCCTCTCTCATTTGATTTACACGGTCATGTGATCTCTTATGACAGGTTTATGTACTTTGATGCCTTGAGCAACCTATGCATTTGATTCGACCAATCAAATCAATATCTTTGATCTCATCGTAATGAGGACAATAATTTCCATATTTGAGTCTGTCTCATTTATTAATTTACATACAATCAGCTACTGAGACCGTAGCCTTTTATGGAAAACATGTATTTATTTTGTATCTTGAGAGAAGTTGGCTGTCTTTCCCATAGACCTCCATTCATTTGGAGGCTTTTTTTTTTTGCTCTGTTTTGAAGCCCGCCCTCTGGTGGCCTGTACAGAATTGCATCTTAAGCCATAGAAGCTGCATTGGCTTCAAAACTCAGACGTGATGGTTGCCACTTGGGTAGACCAGATGTCTGTGTGAGTACAGGAATATACAATAACACTTATTGTGGATAACACTGATTAATATTTTCTTAGCTTTCGTTAGTCTGTCTGTCTGTCTTCATCCGTGTGTGTGGATAAACATTTAAAAAGAAATAAACAAATAATCCTTTTATTTTTTTTATTGTCTTTAAACTGTGTAGGTGCTTAGGCCTCTAGGATGTTTCAAAATGACCTGTTTTGAAATAGCTGATATCTTTGCAATCACCATTCGCTCATGAATGAAACTATTACCACTTCAAAGAGAGGGGTGTAGTTTTCTTAATAAATCGTCATAACTCATTATACTGTTCTTTGTAACTCCTGTAATATGTAACTTGTTGCCAGCATGAATATACTGCTTTGAAATTCAGTCCATTTTGAAACATCCTGTATTAATAGAAAATGTATAAACGCATCAGTGACAGCCCACTTTTTTAGGGGCTCTGGTTCCAAAAGTAAATTTCCAATTTATTTTCTTCATTTAGTTTGTGTACAGTCCTTGTATTAAGAGTTCTAAGCCTGGAACTATATGACTTTATTAACTGCTATAATATAACACATTTGCAGCTTTTCTTACACATATCTGCTCACTTTACCCTAACATCATATTGCTGGGGGATTTTAATATACATATGGATAATGCAAACAATGCTTATACAAGGGATTTTACATCCTGCCTGCACAGTTTTGGACTGGAGCAACATATTCATTTTCCAACTCACAAAAGTCATGTTTTGTTTTGTAAGGTGTGACCTTGGGTGCTTTGAAAGGCGCCTATAAATAAAATATTTGTACTTTTCACCGCTAGCAATACTCATTAGCCAACATGACTTTGCGGGGTTTAAAACATTTCCATGGTAACAAAGAGCACCAAACTTCTCAATGTTCCAAACTGTCTCAAGCGCCAAATAAAGCTAAGGTCCACCAATCAGAGACGTCGCTGTTACACTTTAGGATTGTGGGTACTGTAGTAGCTATCCGTGACATGGTTATTCATAAATAAGTCATGTTTATCTTAAAAACAAGGTTGATATCATATGGACTTGTGGTTTCTACTGGAGCATATACCATTAATTCACAACCCCTTAGCTGTTTGGCTTGCTTCCAGGCTTAAAACGTGTTGTATAAGGATTTTCTGAAAGGTCAATGAAGAAAATAAATTAAATTTGCTTCCGAAACCACACTGTTACGCTCTATAGCTACGTTAGTCCTGATGACATGCTGCTGTCAGTATCCTAACAGAATATTGGTTGCTTATGGCAACTGGTGCAGGACCTGTTCTACCATTGACAGATAAAAGCTGTGAATATAAATCGTTTTAGCCAGTTAATGGAAAGGGGTTTTAGCAAGCTAATGGAAAGGGGTTTTAGCAAGATAATGGAAAGGGGTTTTAGCAAGCTAATGGAAAAGGGTTTTAGCCAGCTAATGGAAAGGGGTTTTAGCAAGCTAATGGAAAGGGGTTTTAGCAAGCTAATGGAAAGGGGTTTTAGCAAGCTAATGGAAAGGGTTTTTGCAAGCTAATGGAAAGGGGTTTTAGCCAGCTAATGGAAAGGGGTTTTATCCAGCTAATGGAAAGGGGTTTTAGCCAGCTAATGGAAAGGGGTTTTAGCAAGCTAATGGAAAGGGGTTGTAGCAAGCTAATGGAAAGGGGTTGTAGCAAGCTAATGGAAAGGGGTTGTAGCAAGCTAATGGAAAGGGGTTGTAGCCAGCTAATGGAAAGGGGTTGTAGAAAGCTAATGGAAAGGGGTTTTAGCAAGCTAATGGAAAGGGGTTGTAGCAAGCTAATGGAAAAGAATTGTAGCAAGCTAATGGAAAAGGGTTGTAGCAAGCTAATGGTAAAAGGTTTACCAAGCTAGTGTAAATGCTTTAGCAAGCTAACGAAAAGGGTTTTGCGGTAACGTGAGTGCCTCTTGCGTTCTTGCCAGGTCCTGCGTGCAGCCGAGCAGTCTCACCTGTGGGCGGAGCTAGTGTTCCTCTACGATAAATACGAGGAGTACGACAACGCCGCGCTCACCATGATGTCTCATCCCACGGACGCCTGGAAGGAGGGGCATTTCAAGGACATCATCGCCAAGGTAACGCTGCTTTCGGGCACAGGTCAGGGAGGAGTAGCCAGGTGTTATCGCTGACTCCACAGGCACTGATGTGTGTGTGCGTGCGTGTGTCTCCCCTCCAGGTGGCCAATGTGGAGCTGTACTACAAAGCCCTGTCCTTCTATCTGGATTTCAAGCCTCTGCTTCTGAACGATCTGTTGACCATCCTGTCGCCGCGGTTGGACCACAGCCGCACTGTCGCTTTCTTCACCAAGGTGATTAGTGTAGCACCGCTACATCGACCGGCCGCTGACCGGAATCTGAGGGGAGGGTTTTCTCTCCTTGAATGCCCGTGACTGGCGATCATCCTGAATATAGCTACGATACCGATCGTATTAAATGTACACCAAAGAGCCCTATGCACTTGTTAGACTGTCATTAATTGAACCATTAACCCATCTCTTCTTTTTCGTTGCCTGTAGTTACTCTGGTAAAATTGGTTATATTAGACATTTAGAGTGTGAGCGTTAATGTTTTTAAAAAAAAACACAGCAAATATATTGACATTTATTCATCTTGATGAAAAGAGTAATCTGTCTTGTTAATAAAACACTGCCTTGTGTGAGAGACGCTAAAAGAGAGTTAATACTTTACTAAGATGAACGCGAGTGCTGGCAGCTTAGGGAACGTATAACAATTACGTGTGGACATTTAAAACTCAATATCTCTGCATTTAAATGACAGAGATGATAAATAAATTAAAGAACGCTTTGAATTGCAATTGTTGCATCCAAATCAACCCTATACTGCATTCACATATGTCTGTCTGTCTGTATGTCTGTCTGTCTGTCTGTCTGTCTGTCTGTCTGTTTGTACAGGGGCGCTTGCAGTGCAACAGACCAGTAGTACACAGACAACATGCAGCATTAAAGATATAGTCCACTATTGCAGGCCAATTGTATTTTGTTAGCTTAACGTTATCTGTACGTCTTCGGAAAAAAAAGTCAGATAACGATGCACAGCCCTTACTAAATAGAAACACGAACACCGATCACAACAACATAGCCGACAAACGATGCCTTTCATTGTGTGAGGCGGCACCACATAGGGATATTGTTTTTATTTGAGCTTGAAGATAGCAAGCGTTCTCGAGACTAACCCTGCGTTTGAACGGCCGCTTTTATGTCCATCCAGGTGAACCAGCTGAAGCTGGTCAAGCCCTACCTGAGATCTGTCCAGAGTCACAACAACATAGGCGTCAATGAGGCCCTCAACAACTTGCTGACTCAGGAAGAGGACTATCAGGTGTGTCTCGTAGGAATTGTTTTGCTGTTGCTCCATACATACAGCATTTATTAATTAGTGTAAGCTATTCAGACTGTTTCAAGTCTGTTGGAGCTGCCGACAGTATAATCTTGTCAGTGAAAGCAATGGAATCTTAGCTCTTTGTGCTAGTACAAGATTTCTCCAAAGAGGGAACAAGGTTGTGTATACACTGTCCACTAGGGGGCACATCTGAGCTGGAATTATCAACCAAACGATCAAGCAAATTATACTGCTCACGGTACAGTGTGAACATATGCTGTGTTCATTTGTGACCCACAGGGATTGAGAGCATCCATAGATGTGTACGACAACTTTGACACAATCGGCCTCGCACAGAGGTTGGAGAAACACGAGCTGATAGAGTTCAGACGCATTGCCGCCTACCTGTACAAGGGAAACAACCGCTGGAGACAGAGCGTCGAGCTCTGCAAGAAGGACAAGCTCTACAAGGTATGTGTGCCGAGCCCTGACAACGTATTGGGAGCACATTTGGGAGCTACTGTAGCATAGATATTCAACAGTGGGGTCTTCGTACTTATTGCCGTCGCAAAATGTTTTCATCCCAAACTGTTTATTTTTTATTCTGCCATAAAATATAAATATGTAAAAGTTATGAAGGTATTATTTGGTGCAGCACACCTTTAAGCCCCTGTGACAGTGAGATTTGCAGTTTTAGAAAATAGTCAAATACTGTATGTGTATCAGTACATTTGAAGTCACAGAGATAAGCTCTCACAAGGCCAACATTAACCAGCCAGCCAGTGATGTACTGGTCTCACACGGCCAACATTAACCAGCCAGTGACGTACTGGTCTCCCAAGGCTAACTTAATCCAGCCCACCATCCGCTTGCCCTGCCCCCAGGACGCCATGCTGTACGCAGCAGAGTCAAAGGACCCGGAGCTGGCGGAGTCGCTGCTCCAGTGGTTCCTGGAGGAGGGCAGGAGGGAGTGCTTTGCCGCCTGCCTGTTTGCCTCCTATGACCTGCTGCACCCAGATGTGGTGCTGGAGCTGGCCTGGAGGCACAACATCCTGGACTCTGCCATGCCCTACTTCATCCAGATCATGAGGGAGTACCTCGCTAAGGTCAGGCAGCAGCGCTGTGTGTCTGTGTGTCTGTGTGTCTGTGTGTGTGTGTGTTTGTGTGTGTGTCTGTCTGTGTGTGTGTACCGCCACTTTAAGCTGTTGTTGATAGATGAAACTTACCGTAATTGCTGATGAAATCGATTTGTTTTGCTCCAAAGATGAATGATGCTAAAATGCTGCATTCGTCTTAAATACAAATGCATTTTATTTGATTCAGATAGATCATTCCCTCTCCGGGAATATACAGGTGAGATGAATACTGTAGCCGTCCATGCCGCCAACTCTGTAGGCATCGACCAATAGGCTCTAGAGAATTCTGCATTAACACAGCAAACCTTGCTATGTTACAGTGAGGTTGAGGAGAAACACAAGCAGTAGTACCGTCTTCTCACCACTTCATCAAACTCCCTATGACAACGTGCTAGCTATTATGTCCTAGAACGTCTGGTCTGTTATAATACTGGTCTAGTCGTGTGAGGTCATGTGAGGTCATTTCTTTGGGTTCTTTGCAGGTGGATGAGTTTGCAGCAAAGGCGAAGATGATGATGGTCTCTGGCTCTCTTTATTCCGCTTATTGTGTTCTAATATGTTTGCTTATCCCGTAGGTTTCAGATGTAGGCACCTAACATGTGCTGTGGAATGACTGTGGTCTAATCCTGCATAGCGAAAGTGTGGCCAGGTTTTTGTTCCAGCCCTAGCAAATGTACATGTTAAGATTAATTAGTTTGTTTTCTTTTTATTATATTTTTAGTACACCGTTATGCAATATGCATTGATCGGAATTCTGAATGTAGTTTTTATAATGTATGAGATGTGAGTGCACCAATGCCCCCAAACATTGTTTAAACTTTAAATGACTGGAACTCAATTCTGAGCACTGTGCATTCCCTCAGGACCAATAGTTACACCATTTTTTATAAAATACACATTGATTTTATTTAGATACAACTGTATACATTTCTAAATACAGTTTGTATACAAGTAAATCAGAGAAACTGATGCAGTGGTCTCTTAATTCTTTTCAGAGCTGTATACCTGCATATGCAATATATGACCTTCTTGGTTGCTAACTCCAGGTTGCTAACTCCAGGTTGCTAGCTCCAGGTTGCTAGCTCCAGGTTGCTAGCTCCAGGTTGCTAGCTCCAGGTTGCTAGCTCCAGG
>JAODOY010010141.1:14249-29189 GCA_025399855.1 Forbesichthys papilliferus | reverse complement strand
AGGTGGAGAGATTATATCTCCACACTGGCCTGGGAACGCCTCGGGATCCCCCAGTCAGAGCTTTCCAATGTGGCTTGTGAAAGGGAGGTTTAGGGACCCCTGCTGAAGCTGCTACCCCCGCGACCCGACTCCGGATAAGCGGATGACGATGGATATATACATAAATACAGTAACTGAAGTTACATTGATTTACTTTTCCGTAATATCACCCCCAAAAACCCAATATCTGACTCCATTGTAGACTGTACAGGAGCGGTGCTCAATAATCATTATTTTCATCCCATAGCTGTGTGGAAGCAGCTGTGTGGTAAATTGTAATTTTTCATAATGAATTCCCTGATTCACAATGTGTCATAATACGACATTTAGAGTGTCCTTAGTAAATAACTGGCCTTTGTGGTAAACAGATTTCTGAATCACTGTCCCCTGTTATTTCACTAACATTTTCTGTTTCCACCTCACTTTTCTCCATGGAAACCCCAGTGTCATTTAATTTAATTAAAACCATGTGTGTTTGCGCGTTTGTGTGTGTGTGTGTGTGTGTGTGTGAAATAATCCCCAGGTTGCGTAGTGTTGCTACCCAACTTCAAGCCCAAACCCCCCCCACCACAATTCCCTTCCCCACACACACTTGAGCCCCCCCTGCTGCTCGAGAGAAATATGGCGCTTTGATGTACATGAAAAGGGGCAGGATTCCACCACATTTCTTTAGAAACTCTTAACATTTGTTATCTATTTCCCTTTAGCTAAATTCTCCTAGAGCTGCACTTTGGGGATGACAGGCGCACAAACTGTAATTCATTTCTTCCCCCCCCTCCACCATCTCTCCTTAGCTTGTCCCCCCCGCCCCCCCTCCCCCTCCCTCCGCCCGCCCCCCTTTCATTTTGCCACATGCTCACTCACCCTTTCCGTGGTGGCAGGTGCATGGGTTAGGGGTAGCGTTCTGCATTGCGGGCTCTGATGGGACCGGTGATGCATGATATTGTGAGCCCGACAGAGTGTCCCTCGACTGCAGTTGGACTGGCAGAATGGATGGTCTTCCATCGAGAGAGAGAGAGAGAGAGAGAGAGAGAGAGAGAGAGAGAGAGATGAATTGTTGCAATGATACCTACATTTTACTATCTGAAGCCAATGAGCCATCTGCAAATATTGCACACACAGAAATAAACGTAATTCATGCTAATTCATACTGAAGCAAGTGTGATTGCATATAAAAGGAAGCCATTTTTTGCTAACAGGCTGGTGAATTGTGGCCACCACAACGTGTGTAACAGGCTTTCCAGTGTAAAACATTCTGCTATGGTAACCGGACTCCACAGCTTGCCATTTGAAAGATCTTCGATGGCTGATGGCAGGGCACTGATAAGTGGCATTTCTTGTCATTACAAAGAGCTTTTACCGCCGCCTTACGTTCTTTGGGGAAGGCCAGTCTGTGCTCATTGGCACAAATGTGATTAGAAAGTCGCCAGTAAGCCAGCATGTCGTCTGGGAGACTGAGAGGGCTCAACAGACGGCACTTCCGCGTTCGATTTTTGGAAGGTGTTTGTGTGGGCGGGGAGGGAACCTTTCACCCTCTATGCAGACCAGGATGACCCAGCTTTCCATGCAAGTCAATGGGAGGGTCCATGGATTTCACCATAATATTGCCCATTATTTCTCTCTGGGGGTGTTAATGGGTATTTGGAGTAAATTACATTATTTCCATGCCCACTTAGGGACCAGAAGCTTTCTATGCTTGCTTCACTTATTATTCTATGTTATGATGCCGTCATCTAATCTGTACAGTATGTTTTTTTTTTTTTTATATAGGTGACCTGCACACACGTGCAGACACAACAACAACATCTCAAATCATCTTGTCAAATTTCTCGCGTTGCCACCGAACATGTGGTAGACACAGAGATGTTACGGTTGAGTAGGTCTATCACTCTTCGCTGACTCTCACCCCACACAGATCTCCCAGGGTTGGATGCCTCATGTGTATGCTCAGAAGTCATTCCACAATGACGACATATGAAATATAATAGGGACAGCCGGAGTGTTATGAAAGCAACCTTGAGCGCTATGGGTGTTTTTATTATACCACTGCCGATGTTCCTTTGAGCAGGACTCTTAGCTTGCAGGTGTGAAATTGATGTAATTCCCCCAGTCCTGCTCATGTACCTGAGAAGATAATATTTGTTGCATTGCCATATTTAAGGTTTAAAAGGTATATTCAAAACAAACTATACTTATCTACTGCTCACAACCAAATGTGTCTGTTATTTGAACTATCCTCTATATAAAGGTCATAGCCATGGCAAAACCTGCTTTTGCTCTCCTATTTGCCATCTGTGACAATCACAAGCCTTTCACAAAGCATGCCAATGGCATTGAGAGAACAAAGCTGAAGGTTGTCTTTCTCTGCTTACCGGAGTGTGCGTGTGCGCGCACGTGTGTTTTTCTGATTTATGTGTGTGAGCACATCTTTCAAGGCTCTGTGACAAGCCCCCCCCCATGAAGTGTCTTGGTTAGCAAGGTGTACTGCAGGCTGACTGAGATAGTATTTTCTGTCCAAGCACTCTTTATTCTGAGTTTGCCGAGTGCACACATCTCAGGAATTGATTCCGCTCAGCCACGGTTTAAAAGCAGCCTGTGATTACCTTGAAGCTGACGTAAAGAAGAAACCAAACAAGCATTTCCATTTGAAGATAAGAAAAGAAAAAAAAAAATGTTTTCATTGCAGCTTATAGACAAAAAGGACATAAATATTATATCACATAATGTACACTGTAGGTTGTCACATTTTGGTGAAGCACTGCATACTTTACAACAGTGTTGTTGAAGTAGGTGCTAGCCTCTATTGCTCAGTGATGCACACTGCCGCCAATCTTTAAGAATAAATGTATGAAATGTGTGAAAGACTTTTTTTGTCTTTCCAGATGGAATCTTTCCGATTAACAGTTTCGGGTTACCTGTTTACATGGGATGTCACCTAAGCGGGTCTGGTGTTTAAATGTGCTGTTGCAACTTATCGGAATCAATGTTAAACATGCACACATTATTCTAACGTGTCCCGCTAGCTAATGGTAAAACCAGCTTCTAGTTACAGGTATGTCAGAGAGTGAGGCTTTTTTGTGTGACTGGTGGAGAAATGTACGGCTCCAGATGAAGTCACAGAGAAACAGAGAGAGATGATCACACACTGGAGTATTGGTTAGGCTACCCGAGACACGTGAGCCCAGTCAGATAGCTCCACGTCCCCCAGTTCTTGCAAGCACTAGCTCGCCAACACATTTCGATTTGGTTGGCCGTTTCTCTTCCGATCCTGGTGTTCATGTGGAGCATTTTCTTTCGGGTTGGGCTTTTAACCCGATTCCAATCGAAATAATAGGGTTTATGTAAACCCAGATATAGCAGGGTTGTCAGGTTGTCACAATTTGGTGAAGTGCTGTACACTTTACAACAGTGTTGCCAAAGTAGTGGCTAGCCTCTATTGCTCAGTACCACACACTGTCACTGATCTTTACTGTATATGTTAACTGTATGAAAAGGTTTACCCAATACCATACACCAGGGCTATTCAACTCTGGTCCTGGAGGGCTGCACCCTGCATGTTTTAGATCTCTCCCTGCTCCAACACACCTGATTCAGATAAACAGGTCGTTATCAGGCTTCTAACGACCTGAATCAGGCGTTAGTTGGAGCAGGGAGAGATCTAAATCATGCAGGTTGCGGCCCTCGAGGACCGGAGTTGAATAGCCCTGACCAGGGTTCCCAACCCCCTGCTGTACATGTATCGGCAACAACATCTTACATCATCACTACATTGGAAATTGAAGTCGCTCAGGTGAATGCAATACACAGAGCAAATCATGTCTGTTGAAAACACTATCCAGAAGGCATTAATTGCATTTGCATTACTGCAGTACTTTTGAAGCTTTCCTTTTATCCCTGCCCACATGCACTCCAATAAAATTGCTACCTTGCGCACCTTTCTTCCAAAGCCGATTTTCTTCATAATACATCAAAAGCCTGCACGTGATTGGTCATCGAGCACAGAGCCATCACATACTTGTGTGTGTGTGTGTGTGTGTGTGTGTGTGTGTGCGAGGGAACCCTACAGCACCAATGCTTCCTCGTCAGCAGCGTCGGGTTCCATCTCCATTTGAGGTTGGACGACTCGGTTTGGTGGAAGGGCAAGCCAACATCAAAGACTGTGATACCTGGAAACGGCTCACTTTTTCCCCTTATGTGCTTCACATGCACCCTATCTCTCAGCATGCGTTGGCTTACATGTTAACGTGCACATCTCACGCCATTAACTCACACTGAGTGATTCTTATTAAAGGAACACTCTGAGTTGTGCTTCATATTGTAGGTAATGCAATATCGATTCGGCCTATACTGCCCACGCACAAGGGCCTTTCCCTATTGCAGTGGCTGGTGGACTAGAGATGGTATGGAATAAGTATAAGTAATAAACAGTATTTAAGTCTTATGAGCCCCTACTGGCCCGTAGATACTTGATTTTGAATTGGATTACAGTCGGCGTCACCTTGACTGAAATGTCACGGGCTGTATTCTTAACTTAACGCAGCTTCCTGTTGTTTTATTTGTGCATTCCCATGGCTGTGTGTGTGTCTACACATGCCACAATATAAGTATCTCTGTCCGCACACAGATGCCCGCAGGCCGTTGAAAGACAGAGCAAGCTCCGATCGGAGTGAGGTTAATGGGTATCCACTCATTTTCTGGACTCCCTAGCGGATGTCTGTGTGTTTTCCGTGACCTCCAATTTCCTGGTGTGTGCTACAGTCACCGCCTACGTCTGCAAGTTCCGATAACGTCTTGACAAACGGCGTATGAATAGCGCTAAATCACTCCTGGCTCAGTCTGGCCTTATTAACATAATCGTGTGAAACGATCTCTTGCCTTGTCGCGGACGACATCCTCGAAAGGTGTCCTCTCATTTTTTTTCTTGGGTTGGGGGGGAAGAGGGAGGGGGGGGGGTGGTGATCGCACCTGTCACTTCAGTACGCGACGAGACCTCGCTAAATAAGCCGGCCGCCCACACTCAGCATACACACACAATCACACGGACACCCTCTTCACATATCTTCCCTGCCTTTCCGCCAGAGCACTGTTATTTTGTCTTCAAAGCTGTGTATTGGTGGTAAAATACTGTTATCACCGTGCACGCCGACATCTGTTTCTACATTCAAATGGATTTCTCCTCTCGTTCGCTTCCTTTGCGGCAAAGCAGGAGTGTGGCAACCGTGCCGTGGCTCATAATTAATACGACACATGCTGTATAATTGCTTTTCAATCCATCTGGGTTCCCCTCATGACTGCACAATTCTCCTGTTCCAGCACGGCTTCATAAGCCTCTGCAAAGCTTTGCATTTAACCTGATCTTGATAGCGCTCGAAATAATAACCGCACAACTGTAGGCTAAATATAAGCAAAGTCGGAGCCAATTTGAGTAGTTTGGCTAGTTGCTTAGAGGAGTGAAATTGTTTTCTTTTTTTTTTCCTTTGGTTTTCTGCCCCTTAAAGCTGTTCCACTTTACACATGTATCCCTGGGTTGAACTTGCTAGGCCTTGGCACCAATAAACTGTGAACCGCAAGCCACCCCTGTTAACACCTATCTTACGGCTTCATATTGTAGGTGCCTATCATAGGGCTTTAGAGATGCCTACCATAAGGCTTCAGAAGGGCCTGTATTTAGGGCAGCAAAGATGCCGATCTTAGGGCTCTAGATGGCCTATTTTAGCGCTCCAGAGGGGCCTATCTTAGAGCTCTAGATGGGCCTGTATTAAGGCAGCAGAGGGGCCTATCTTAGAGCTCTAGATTGGTCTGTTTTAAGGCTCCAGAGGGGCATATCTTAGAGCTCTAGATGGGCCTGTATTAGGGCAGCAGAGGGGCCTATCTTAGAGCTCTAGATGGGTCTGTTTTAAGGCTCCAGAGGGGCATATTTTAGAGCTCTAGATGGGCCTGTATTAGGGCAGCCAGGCTCCAGAGGGCTCCAGAGGGACCCATTCCATGAAAACCAAGTATTTTTAGTTGTTTTTGGAATTGGCAATGTCGATGTGACACGGAGAAGTAATAAGCCTTTCAAAGTGGACTGTTAGCTTCCTGGTCTGTATTGGCTAAAAAATAAGAGAGGCGGGGAAACACGTGAATGAGAGAAAAATGTGTATGTTGCGTAGAATTCTGCACACAATTAGGATATGGCCAGCTACGTAGTACACAATGCATGGAACTGATTTTGTTCGCCAGTACACAAACCATAAGTACATTTATAAATTGAGTTTTTGATACAGTAACTGCTATAGCATAAACAACTAGTCTGCAGAACAGGCATATTATCAAGAGATGATTATAGGCTATTGTTTAGAAAACAGTAAACGGATTAGATATAGGCTGCCTAAATAATGTTGTGTTGATATACTTAACCTAAACATTGCTCATTGATAAAAACGCACTCAAAATTGTATCCCCTGCCAGAAACTGATTGCTGTTGTTTGTACCGTGAGTCATAGCCCAATGCTTTTATCTGGGTCAGTGATCGGTCATATCATACAAAACATTTAACGTTATGTCCGTGATAATAACAAAGATAGAATATGTCTTTGTTTAACTATAATGTTTCTTGTGTAACCGACTATCACTTTGTGTTGTTGTTAGCAGCTAGCAGCTAACCACCTATCTGTCATAACCCTGTACCGTAGTGGCAAGATTTCGTGCTATGTAACCCTTCATTCATTCATTAATACGTGCTTATGGGTGCATGGCTGTTTAGCGGGCAAGGATGGCTGCGAGGTTGTGCAATGGTATAATTTAACCTTCATTCATTAGTAGATACATAACTGGATATAGAAACGTCCCACCCCCCTTCCTTCACAGGGCTGTGTGACTAGCTGCTGCTGCAAACTACATTCTGCCTCCCGTATCCTGTCTCAGGGCTTCAGAGGTGCGAGGGAGCGCATGCCCACCCCGCCACTTTGGCTCGCTGGCTCGGCACGGAT
Organism: Forbesichthys papilliferus; assembly: GCA_025399855.1. NCBI lineage: Eukaryota > Metazoa > Chordata > Actinopteri > Percopsiformes > Amblyopsidae > Forbesichthys > Forbesichthys papilliferus. The sequence goes on along the minus strand of JAODOY010010141.1, from coordinate 22,179 downwards.
CTTGAGGGTTCAGTTAGCGGGCAGAGAGCTTCATCTGATCCAGAAAGGGGGGATCACAGGGAGAGGATGGCAGAGAACGCTGCTGAGGCTAGCTCCCACGACTGCCATCACACCTACATGTACATGCACGCACACGCGTGTACACAAACACACACACACACAACGCAACGCAACCATACATGCACACATACACAAACGCAACCATGCACAGACACTCTCACACACACCCAAAGACTCTCCAGCATATAATCCAAAAATACAGTACATACAAACCAAAAAAGACACTGTATCTTATATGTTGTCCTATCCATTGCGTTTGTATAAGCCACTGGGAAAAGAGAGGGGCTTGGGCTGGCTGAAATGGAGGGAAAATGAGCTCTCATTTTGTGTTGGCCTGTGGCAGTGCTTTCACATCACTCTCACTGAGTGTCTGGACCTGGCGTTGAATGAGAGAGAAACATGGCAGGGTTAGGACACATGGCACCGGCTCTGCGGAAGACTAGACCAGACTACACTGTGTGCTGCACGGCAACAGTATCCAGACACCAGTGTGGGGGCGGAGGGGGGGAGGGGGGGGGGGTGAAAGATGGTCAGTTGCAGACAGGCTGACATACAGTGAGCAGGGCTGCGATAATAGAGAAACCATAATAAAGTGTATCTGCCAGTGTGCACGCCGCAGATGTAGTGCCGCGCAGTAGATATCGGCACCTGCGTAACACGGAGCGACGCATTGACTCAACAAATGCCGTGAACTTTTAAACCCACAGCCATTGAAGGGACGCTTCATACCGGGGCCGGCTTCGATCAATGGGTGATGCCAAACCGCTCATCCACGGCCACCGCTCCAGCCACATCTATTAGGCCCTGAGCCGCCTGCTGAGGATGGCTTCTTAATGCGTGGCTGTGGTTAATGTGCCTCCTCCATGCTGACGGTGGTTGCACTCCTCGTGAAGCTCTTTTCAGACATACCAGAGGACCTGCTCTCATCAATCAAGACGAGCACAAGGAGATGAGCAGACAGACAGGTAGACAGGCTGGTGGCAGGCAGGTAGACAGACAGACAGACAGAAAGACAGGCAGAAGCCAGTATTATATCCCTGACGCACCAGAGCTGTGTGTGGGTGGAACAGAAGCTGTTTCCCAGCTTAGGAGACAGCGGTTTGTATTTTGGCCACAGAAAACACCGGGAGACCTCCGGACAAATAGTGGTCATGAATGAATAAGGATGCGGTTTGTAGTTGTTGTTGTAGTGCAGATTAGATCCACCTACTTCTGAAAACAAAAGCGCTGCAGGGCCTGCCTGCATGTGTCTACCACGCCACCCTGGCACATGTTTATGACCTCATCAAGGCGAGACTGGTCAGTGGAGCACCCTTCCCAGACACAGTCGCCTGTATGTGAAGGAAGGGGTTAGGGGCGGGGGTGGGGGCGGGGGCGGGGAGGGACTCTGTGGCTTTGCCAGGAGGGATGTGTGTGTGTGGATGGAAGCAGATGGCCTTATAATGATGTATGCAGGCATTGGACTTAATGGGAGCGCTGCCTTTTATTTATGGGATGAGGCACTGTGGTTCTTTTAAAGGAGATGGGCAGGGATGATGCTATCACTGTCTCTCACGCACGCACGCACACACACACACACACGCACACAAACATGTCCACACACACATGCTCACGCACACGCACGCAGATACATGTACACACACATGCTGCAAACACATACATGCACGCACAAACGCATACACACACACACGCATGCACGCATATACCTCAAACACATACATGCGCGCACACACATGCACACATACTGCAAACACATACATGCACACGCACACACACTCACAGGGCCATACAGTAAGTCCTGCCGTCAGCCACACTGAGGCACACTGTGAGTGAAAGGTATAAGTGGGTGATGGAGAAGGTTATGAGAGGGAATTAATTACATCCCTGTGTGGAGGGTGTGTGTGTGTGCGTGTGTGTGTGTGCACGCGTGTGCGTGCGTCTGTCCCCCGTACAGAAGCCACTTTATTGGCCCCTGTTGGAGGTTTTCATTTCATGGACAGGAAAACTTTAATTTCAGCCCCACTTGCTGTTGGAACCCCACGACCCTCCAACCGCCTGACCCCCTATCCCCTTCCCCCAACATACACACACACACACACACACACACACACACACACACGCACACGTAGACACAGTTTCCTGCCCTTGTAGAGGAAATCAATATCTGATTGGGCACTGGACACACTTAAATTTCATCTTCTCCGCTCTGGCAGTGGTCCAAAATAGTGTACCCATGGAGACCAAGTAAGTGACAATAAAGGGATGGAGAAATTAAACTTTGGTTTAAAGTCAGTTAAAGGCATGGTCTGGTCATTCTTGAGAACGCTTGCCAACTTAAAGCTCAAATCAATGCAGTCTCCCTCAGAAGCTCCACCCCCACACATTGAAACGCATTGTGAAGACAAGCGGCATTGTTGTTGTGAGCGGTCCTCGTCAATTTGTTTACAAGTGTTCCTATTAACGGAGCCAGGAACGGGTAGACGTAGCCTGGCTCCGCCCGACTATTGCTCTCAGATCAATGTCTTTTCGCTGAGATTACAGTCTGGAAACTCTGTTTGCATTAACGTTGCACACAGCCACCCTGCTGGTGTCCAATCAGAGAGGGCTAGTGAGATAGCATTGAAGTCAAGTGTGTTTTGATATGGTGGTAGAACTAGATGAGGCGATCAAAATAATTGACGCAAAGCCGATTAGTTCAGCGCTGTCCAATAGTTTCAAAATGAACCAGAAATCTACTCAAAGTAGGAGGGAATGACTGCGAACACTTCCCAATGGAGCGTGGCCAGACCATATGGCACTAGGCTAGTGTAGAAGTACCAGATTATTTCTTCAGCACGCACAGAGAACGGTAAGATAGTAGGCTTGAATGAAACACCCTGGATTTATTGAACTGGACTAGTTCCTATGCTCATATTTAAAGAGTTCTGCACATTCTACACATTTGTTTTGGGATGATCTAGTCTAAACTATACCTGACTTAGAATAATGGCCTACTACACATTTTGACCATAACTAATTAAAATATTTAGTGTGTCGGCTGGGGTGCTTAATGTGCAAATTGCAATATCCGAAAAATAAGATATATCAGTCTTAATCAATATTCCATCGGGGAGTATTAGGCCTATTTTAGGTTATGGTTACACTGTCAAGCAGTTCAATAAGCAGTTTGATAAGCGTATGGGCTACATCCAAATTGCCAAGTGGCTCCATTACGGGAGGGGGGGGGGGCAAATACACTTGTTCTAAATATTGAGTGTGATGCATCCCCTGCTCTCCCCCTGAAATATACGCCAATCTACACCTGCTTTACCTCAGCTGTACTGATCATACATTATTATTATTATAATATTTGTATTATACTGTTCATAGCTCACAGCTGCACACTGACTGGTGCCTCTTTTATTTTCCACTCGCCACGCTCTCTTTTTGTTCTGTCTGCAGAGTTTAGAAGGCATCTACGAGAAAGGGCACACATGAGAGAGAGAGAGAGAGAGAGAGAGAGAGAGAGAGAGAGAGAGAGCATGAGCAAAAGAAGCATAGAAAGAGAGAGTTCAAGGAGGCTGACCTCAGTCGATGCGGTATTGATTTGCTCGTTTTGGTGCGCAGCAGGATCCTGACATTGTAACTTAACAGCTGAGGGCTTCATCTTGACTAACAGATGAGAAATAAGATCGGCTCCGATGACCTTGTGCTGGCCGTCACGTCCTGCCATCACTGTCGCTACGACGATGGCCAGGACGTATGGTTGAAATCCCGAAGGTAAACATAAGGGATGTTCCTAACGACAAAGTTTGCTAGTCTTTGCTAGTCTGCTAGTCTAAAAGTTAGAAAGAACTCAGAAAACAGTTTAAATGGATCGCAATCTATAACTGGGGTTTCATCCAATCAGGAACAAGTAGGCTATTTTGCCACAAACTTTTACTCACGAGTCACGACCAATGAGTGGAACAAAACGATAGTAACGCGCGGAAGCGCTTGATATTCTTTATTCACTCAATGGCCACTTGCAATTTTCTCACTCCCACTCACTCCCACTCACTCCCACTCAGTGACCCACCTGTGGGTCCCGACCCACAGTTTAAAAACCGCTGATCTATAAGACAAAATATGTCCCCACCTGCTCTCTCATGACCTGTTTTGTCTGAGTGGGGACCACTCTTTGTTTTCCCTCTCCACCAATCTCCTCTCTCCGCATTTTCCTTATTTATTTCAATAATAACCTATAACCGACCACTTCATCTTCATCATAACTAGCGCTCCGTTATTTGATTAGTGGTATCTGCTGTATCCCACAAGGAAGATGAATGAGCACGTGACTTAGTATATCTGCTCTCTCATTGGCTATACTACACAAAGCTGCTCTTCAAAGGTCCACTCGGAGTCTCGACTTGTGGGAGCAGGGTTAGTGACACTCGGTGAACTTTTTCTAATGTGAGAAGGTGTCTGACCCTGCTCCTTTGCCTCTCTGAATGCATTGAATCACGCGCTCCCTACTTTAATCGCAGCGTCAACAGCATTTCAAGTACAGCAGGGAGAAGACCGACTGACCTAGTGAAAAAGTACTACTTCAAAATAAAACAAATATAAAATAATATGTTTAACCGACTAGTATTTCTGGTGCCGACTAGCAAAGTACAGTAGCAACATTTAACCGTGTAACCGACTAGTCGTGCACATCCCTAGTATACACGTGAATACTGGGATGCCATAGTGTATACAACATGGATATGACATTGCTGGCTGTGTAGGTGGAAACATGCAGTTAATTTGTGCTTGGAGATTGAGGTTGAAGCGAAACGGCTTGATTTACATGTGCTTAGGAACCCGCCGCCTCGTCACAAGCCAGTGACACCACTAGCAAATGCATTTCCTCTGTGCAAATGTAATAATCCACAGTACGGGTCGTACAGAAGCGCCATCTCTACAATATCACAATACAATGTCTGATGATTTGACCTTCAGGCAGATTAACGCTTTAGGGAACTGTCGTTGTGGACAATTGATGGAATCGTGAGGTCCACGTACCACGGTCCACCGGGATGTTCGGCTGGCCAGCGCCACCTGTGATTAAGCAGGACCTCAGTCTGCGAAACACCACCAAATGATGCAGCTGAGAGACATGATGATTGACAGGCTGTATCTGCAACAGCCGTTGGCTTGTATTCACTATAGTTCCCCCATTCCACTTTGAAGACAGATTACTGTGGATTAATGAAGCCAGGCCGACTTGGAGAGTGTGACTTTGGCCTTTGGCAGAAAGAATGCAAAATGTCAGTTTAGGTGTTGTAGGCTATACACCTCCTTATCTCTCTCTCTCTCTCTCTCTCTCTCTCTCTCTCTCTCTCTCTCTCTCCCTGTGTCTCTTGTTCATCTCTGGGAGCCTCTGTGTTTTCCCATTCCAGAGAGATGGCATTCTCTGGGCGTAAAGCAGGGTGCTCCTCTCCTACGCCCAAGACTGTTTCTAATGGATAACGTTATCCGCAACGTGCGCGGCCCATCATGGTGTTTTTTTACGGCTCGCGCTTACCCTCTATATATGCCATGTGATTACCCCTCTTACAGCACGGAGGCAATGCAAACGCACTGGGCTGGGCGGCTCGATACGGCGACCGCGGATGTGCAAACATCTACATATCATGGCTGTCGCTCCATTTATCCTTGCAACATTAAATCAATTTACCCCTCGCACGCCACGCATCTAAATGCGGGGCCCGAGTAATTAAACGCCATTCACTTTCTCCATTAGAGAGATAATTAAGTAGGAAGCCAAGGTTCGTCTCATTGCTCTTTTACGGCCCCTTTAAAGAGTTCTGTCTCAATCCGCAGGTTTCAATAGCCTCCTGTGTGTGCCTTGTAAGTGTGTGTGTGTCTGTGTTCAGTCCTCTTTGTATCGCTTGATAATGCGCGTCTTCGTCAAGCCCCGCTGCGTCCTGTGAGCAGCGCAACGAGAAGATGTCGCACCAACAAGCTCATTAGGTGACGGGGAGATTTAAAGAATACTTGTGTGGTGTGGAGATGTGGCTTTAAGCATGCAAGTCCTAGAGCGGTTTAGAGCAAGGCTCGCTGGTGTTGATTTATTGCCTATTTTTCCTCTGCTTTGTAGAATGAAGGAGGATTCTTAATGTTCATTTTACCTAATCAGTGCTTAGATGTTGGACGCACAACGAGACAGCCTCACAGATGGCTGTCTGCATCGACGCCTTCAGATGCAATTACAAGCCAGTTGTGGGGAAATGAAACAGTGGCTAAATCTGACAACGGTCTCGCTGTCTGTTTGAAATCCCAGTAAACCGCCTTATTTTAGCACAAGGCTGCTATCACACTGAGGATTATTGGAGATTAGAGAGCTACTGGAAATTGAGTAAACATCCCGACGAATCCTTTTAGCAATCTAAAGAAGCAATAAGCTAGTGTTAGATGATATCACGTGATACATATTTCCCAGCTAAATATTATTTGAACATATATTAACTAGGAATAGACTTGATGGAGATAAAACTAATGTTAATAGGGTAACATTGTGAAAAGCATATTTTCAAGTTTATTATGTATACTTCGTGTGCTAATTCTAAATATTTTAAAATAAGTATGCAGCTGCTATTTCTTACTAAACATCTTCTTTAAAAAGTACTGCAGATAGCAATAAACAAGTAAAAGTCTCAATTAAATTAACATATTAACGTTATTATTTTACAATCAGTAATGGAATGGGTTGAATTAAATTATTTCTACCATCAAACATTTTATAGATCCTCCTTTTAAGAGGCAATTAACTATTCTATTGAGGGAAAGTGCGACATGGCAGAACATAACCTAAGACGAGGCGTACAAGGTAACTCGACGAACGGGAAGCTGTGTCTCTTCTAAAAGCCTAACGCTGTTGTCAGCACTTCCCCTGTTTGCAGAAATTCAGGCAGATGTTCATTCTCAGCCCCGGTCGCTTTTGCCAGAGCACATCAGGGATTGCACTTAGCCGTAGCTGAAGAGCCAGTGGAGAGATAGAGCCATGCAAGTTATTTTAGCAGCACTGTAGTCCTCAACTAAGCAAGGGTGAAATATTCATACAACATGTTCCTTTCACTCCTTTCCTTCTTGAGTCTGCGATGGTCGGTGTTGGGGATTAGCTGGACGAGAAGTGTGTTTTTACCAAGTGCACCTTTGTGAGTGTTTGTGGCTGATCTGGGCCACAAATTGGACAGTGTCTAAACCCGGCTTTGCTTGTTTTGATTGATTTGTTTATTTCCAGGCAAGCTGTGCCACAAGGCTGCAAATATTTTTCTATATTGTGGTTGGCTGCCTTGTCCGAAGTCTACTATTAGTTACAAATACGCCTTATTTTTTGTTTTTTGGCCAGCTTCAGTGCAAGAATCTAATTCGGCCACAGTAGGATTTCTAATTATTTTGTTTACCTCCGTCAATATGTATCTTTGCAAATAATTAATTCATTGTTTTCTTTCTTTTTTTGGGGGGGAGGGTTGTTTGGTAAAAGAAGTAATCAAAATAGATTGCACATTTTTAAAAAAAAGGTCATTTTGTTTGATTCTGTCCTCTTTAATGAAATTGGTCATTCCAATTATAGTATGCCACTGATATTTTACAGTATGAGCAAGCAAACATTTAAAAATGTAACTTACAGTTACTGAATACATATAATGTACAGTAGCATGTAGCTTTTCATGTAAACACTTTCACAATTCTAATTGCCAGTGTGTAACACTATCATGTAATAAATGTAACACATGCCGACAATCCTTTCATACGGATTCATGTGATATGCCGCATTACGAATCTGTCATCTGTTATTCTTGTTATGCCCATGTTATTCTTGTTATTCCCGTTATTCCTCTGTTATTCCTCTGTTATTCCCATG
>JAODOY010010141.1:0-14149 GCA_025399855.1 Forbesichthys papilliferus | reverse complement strand
TTATTCCTGTTATTCCTCTGTTATTCCCATGTAATTCCTCTGTTATTCCCATGTTATTCCTGTTATTCATCTGTTATTCCCATGTTATTCCTCTGTTATTCCCATGTTATTCCTGTTATTCCCACGTTATTCCTCTGTTATTCCCATGTTATTCCTGTTATTCCTCTGTTATTCCCATGTAATTCCTCTGTTATTCCCATGTTATTCCTGTTATTCATCTGTTATCCCCATGTTATTCCTCTGTTATTCCCATGTTATTCCTGTTATTCCCATGTTATTCCTCTGTTATTCCTCTGTTATTCCTATAGTTATTCCTATAGTTATTCCTCTGTTAGTCCCCTAGCACATAACCCCTATAACGTACTTGACAGGTTCCAGGGTGGAGGTAATACTGCTGTGACAGCATATCTGGGTTCATCTGGCAGAGAGCTCTGTGTGTGCCCCCTGTATGCATAGCATGTGTTCTGTGGGCATCCTTAGGCGTTTCTGTGATGCAAACACACAGCGACCTACACACACACACACACCGCTCTGCTCACCTCTGAGAAGGGCTCGTGCAACTGAGCCATGGCCGTCTGTCGCCTAGCGCAGCGAAGCGTGACAGAGAGAGATATAAAATGAAGAAAAAGAGAGGGGGAATGAACTGCCTTTTAGTAGAGGAGTATAGGAGATTCTGAGGTCAGTCTCTGTGTGTGTGTGTGTGTGTGTGTGTGTGTGTGTGTGTGTGTGCGTGCGTGCGTGCGTGCGTGCCTGTGTGTGTGTGTGTGTGCTAGAAAGAGGGTGTGATCTTCACGTGACTCCAAAACTCAAGTAATTGTCTATTGTTCTCTAAATGACCTGGCACTCAAACTCAGCCAGCGCGGTGGGCGACACGCGTTGTTTGAGTGGCAACAGTGTGCAATTTGCGGCCCGCGTAGCGCATAGATGTTGCTTCTGTCAGACACGAGTGGGAAGGGGTGGGGGGGGTCTACTCAATGGCCGCTCAGCACAGCACTCACAACGCTCTTAACGACGCTGTTTACAAGCTAGCGTGGCTTCCCAATACACTATACCAGAGCCATGGAAATAACAGTTACGCCAACTGAACTATTTTGAGGCTCTGTTGCTGTGAAAAAAACGACGCAACTCTCGCTCTACATGGCTCTGCAGTACACCATCCACTTACATGGGCATCGGAATACGCTAACACTGAACTACGGCGCGGTGCATTACATTTAAATTTAGAAGAGACGATGAAACCCATTTCTGACCGCTGGCCTTTAGTGTCATGCAGCAGACTGGTAGAGTCTTCAAAACAAACAGTGGCTCAATAATTCCCTTGTTTTCTCCTGAGAGACCTTTGAGCGAGAGAAAAAAAACGAGAAAAAAAAAAACACATTTACTGTTGCGAGCTTGCGAGTGTTTGCATAAGCATTCACGTTGAGCAGGTTATAGATGAGACTGCGGTGATATGAACATATATTGCGTTGCGATGCTCTCTCTCCCCGGGACCTTCCCACAAGCAATCATCTGCCCCACCAACACACACACGCGCACACACACACGTGCGCGCTCGCGCGGCATGCCAACACCGCGGGCACTGTTCCCTCAACGAGCCGTGATCCATATTTCATATATTGCCTGTAAATTGCTTGGCCAGAACTGTTTTGACACAGTCTGTGTGGTAGCAGGGGGCAGATTGGCTCTGTGCCCACTGCTTGCCAGAATACAAACAAGCCTGCCGCTCGAAATGTGGACTCTGCATAGACGGCAAAGTTGTCTGCTGCTATACAGAACTTTTATTACCAAAAGGTAAGGACACACATAGATATCGTGGGACATAAATGGCCCTGTAAAGATAAAACATGCAAAAGTTTTACCCTTGTGACATTAGTTAAAGCATGCCATCTAATGACTTGTAATCATGTATCATAACGTGACCAAATTAACTAATGAAATTAAGATTGAGTGTCTGGAATATCTACATTGCAGTTACTGTATGTGTGTACTTTCTTACTTATTGGGTGATTCACAATGGAACTAGTTTTATACTTTCAGTTTAACACCACACACAACTATTTGGAAGATGCATCCTTTTACAGACCTGAGTGCTTTTACACCATCTCCCATGATGTTAATTGAGTTGTGCCAGTTTATTAATGGGAGCGGTGCACTGCACTGTCCCTGATAGGCCTTGCGTGAAATGAAGAGATTGAGTTAAAGGAATAGTTTGGAGTTCTAAGCCTGTTTCATCTCCTCTGCAGTTATCTAAACCTGAAAATGTGATGGTGATTTAAAATCCCACTTATAATAATGTATGTGATAGATACAGTAGAAGCTAAACTACCATAAACTATAGTGTGTAGGTGGTAGCACTTTGTTGCTAATCGCTAATACCTTATTCATTTCAATTTGCACCATCTAAATGTGAATTGAAGGCATATGATCGTACAACGCGCACACACAAACCCACACTAACACAAACTTTCGATGTGCATGTTAGAATGCTGGAATACTAAATTACATACAATTATGCGCTGTGCCTTTAGAGGAAGGGGTTGAAATGTTAGAAAACATGCTCACTGTAAAGCCTATTTAAGTAATGCCATCGCACATGCCCTGCCTTCTGTTTGTAATGCATAGCCACAGTGTCAGTTCTGTCGAGCTGTCAGAGCCCCCCACCGCATTGTATCGCGACCCCTCGGTGTCACAGTTTATCACATTTGTTTTGACAGCACGTCTAGTGTGTGTGTGTGTGTGTGTGTGTGTGTGTGTGTGTGTGTGTGCATGTGCGCGCGCATGTTTGTGTGTGTGTGTATGTGTGCGTGTATGTGTGTGTGATAGAGAATCGCCTTGAGGATAGTGGCAGGCTCTGAAGGAGTGAATAAACCTCTGTTCCGTGTGGCAACGTGTGGGTTTTCATCACAGAAAATGATACTGTCTCTGTGCTGAGTGATTGTGCAACAGCATGAATGCAGCGCAGGATGCCGGCATTAGCATTTTCTGTCCATTCGTTTTTAAGGGATGGAGGGCAAAAACATATCCTGACAAGCCACATGGATTGTTAGACACAAGTCCACCTGGGGAGCCGTCCGTCGAAATTGTTTGAACTTTCAAAAAATTGTGTGGCGGTTGATTGGCTGAGCCACCTGTCGGTCATTGTTGTTTTCAAGAGGCTCATGCTGCCGTCACACTTGAACCACACCCGTAGCTATGAGTACGACAATGATTGGTAAGTTCAGTTGTTACTTGGACTCATGTCGCAACGATTGGTGCTCTCCAGACTGATTCCCGTGGCAAAGTCAAACAGAAGGTACAAAATGTAAAAACATTTGTCAGTTGGTAAATCCGTCATATCAAACCACATTAGTTATAACGCCCACTGTTGATGGGTAAACGTTTTAAATAGGTGGAGCAGTGAATGTGCTTATAAGAAAGGGCTTTGTATGTTTAGAGGCTGATGCTGTGTGATGTTCTTGGACTTCAGGTGTACAAAAACTGGAGACCGCCATACCCTTTTCCCTGCAAAGGCAGGCCGAATCAATTCACATCCTCATTTTCAGGGAAATATCTCCAGGCAAGACTCTCCCTTTTGTGCTGAGGCCGGCCAGTGTGTCCAATGTAGTGAGCGCTCACTCAGACAGAACTTTAATGGAAAGACTGATATGTTATACAGGAGAGACAGACCACTTAAAGTATTCTGATTAGAAGTACCAGAGATGCTAAAAATGGCATTTGAATTCACACACATATTCCGCCCCTTCCACAAAGATATATAGAATACATATCATATGCTTTATAACCCTTGAACCGACAGCGTTTTTTTTTAAAACATTATTTTTTTATTATTTTAATCAGATTTGATTGGTTATTCAATGGAATACTATATATATATATATATATATATATATATATATACACACACACAGTACAGTAGCTAGTAGCTACTAAGATCGTTTTTACTGTATTATATAAATATAACCTCCATTCATTATAGGTAAATACTGTACAAAGACACAGTTGAGAGTTTTGTTTGTGATTTCACATTTGTTGTTTGTATGAAGGCTAAAAGGTGAATATTTATTTGTACCTTTTTTATTTCTAAAATGTTTATAGGAGGATATTTTATAGAAGTTTGTAAGTACTCCGTTGAGGGTGTTTTAAGCAGTTTTCTGAGGCTTATATTGTTCATATCGATATCAGAATTATATCGTATCGACCAACATTTAGAAATGTATGGTGATATACATTTTGGCCATTTCGTCCAGGCCTAGCCTTCAAATCTTAATAAAATAATACTTAGATCTCCAGAAGTATACCCTAATGTTTAGATCTCCAGAAGTATACCTTAATGTTTATATATCTCCATAATTATACTTACAGATTTGTACCTCAATAATTATACTTCCAGAATTATACATTAATGTTTCATAATAATATCTAGATGTACCTCCAAATATTTGTAAAGCATTGTAAGCTATTTTACTGGTTCTGTCCTCCACTTAAATCTATTAGCAGGTAGCATATGGATATATCTTCTAGTGAGCATCAGGCAGTATCAAACTGCAAACCAAGTTATTCTTTCTTTTTCAGTTTCATTAGAACTGTATGCAAAATACAACTGTAATTGACATTATTTCCTGCATGACAGTAGCTTGTTTTCCAATTTTTCAAATTCTTAAAACAGCATTTCGTGACACAATAACGGTAGTATTTTGAAAAGTATAGCTAGTATTGTGTGTTTTCTCGACTGCCATTGCCGCATTTTGATTCGAAATGCATTCTGGGATATTCCGCAGGCATGTTCACACACAAGTGTTGATGCATCCTTTGTAAAAATCGTTAATTGGGAACACGTCCTGGTATTTTATTAATTCTTGGCTAGATGCAAACTTGTGAATTGGAACAGTACTTGGCTGTGAATGATGACATTTCACAAGTCCACAAGAACAGAAAGAAAGCAGATTGAGAAACAACCTAGGTTTACCAGCCCGAATCATCGATTTCCAAGCTCTCCAGAATGATCCTAGTGGCGAAGTGAAACTGAAAGCTCCCGAAATCAGGATGGTCTTGCAAGACTAGTGTAGAAGTACCAGATTCTTTTTTCAACACGCACAGAAAATGATAAGATATAGCGAAATGCAAGCAGATATTTGTTGAATTTAACAAAAAGTGCATTAGCTTACAATTATCTTATACTGGCTGACTATAATTTTAAGTTGTTTAAACTGTAGTTACAGTATATTGGCATCCTCCTCCAGAAGCATCTGTTGGAATATGGTTAAACATATGAGAATTTATATTCTTATAGGCATATTTGCCTCTATTAAATATTATGTCACTGTTTGCTAAAATAATGAATGAACACCATCTGAGATTAGATGTTGAGAGCACACAAATGACAGGACGATCGCACTAGTTCGCAACTAATGGCAAATAAGTGCTGATCGCTCGTACGTACGTACGTGTGCGCGCGTGTGTGTGTGTGTGTGTGTATGCGTGTTTTGTGAAAATAATGACAAAAAATTATTTGCAATAATTTCTTTGTGTTTCTTTTTGGGTGAAATGTTATTGATCATTTCTTTCCATAATATGCTTTGAAGACACAGTGTTGTATCGTACAGTATGTTTGGATCACCTCAGCTTGGTTTGGCTCGGTTCAGGTTGGTGTCCTCCAGAATCTGCGTTCATGCTTCACTCATAAGTAATGCAGGCTTTGCTGCATTGTTAATCTGTCAAACGGGCGGCCACGTTTCAATTGCCGCTTGTCAGTTTTGATTTCATAATTCATTCATTACTGAGTATGTTACAGTGAAGCTGCAGAACTGGATTACTGCATGCTTGCTATTGGCCCAGTATGGAACCCATTTGTGAATATGTGAACAGAGAGAAGGTGTGTATTTACACGCTGTAGTGTGAATGTTTGTGTATGGCGTGTTCGGTTCCTGCCAACCTTGCTGTTTCTAACTGAGTGTTTAGCCGAAACACGACAGACTGTCTGATCGACAAGGACCGTGTGGGGGGACGACAACATATTTTGGCCTTGTGTGTGTGTGTGTGTGTGTGTGTGTGTGGCATGTAGTCTCATTGAAGCATCCAGTTCTGTGGAAATCCGTATGAGATGGCGGAGAGGGAATTTTGACTAGCTCGTCCCTTAACCCCCACCCCCCTTTTCTATGAACACGCATGCACACGCACACACTCACAGACAAACAATGCACACAGACACACACACACACACAATAAATACACATAAGAACACACTGACACAAACAATGCACACACACACACACAGGGAGTATATTTTAATGAAGGGCGTTGAGGCTGACTGCACAGAAGGCTGTCAGTATTGTAACCGTGCTTCTTTTGACCGGGGAGCTGAGCGAGTTTCTCCTGCGAGTCAAACTCTGATGCTCCAATCACCACAAGAAGGCCTCTCTTCCTATCCCGTTTAAAGGCAGAGGTGTGTTCAAATTGGCAATCAATGGCGAACGTTTGCGAACATATTCGAACAGTTAGTCCGTTTGCGTTGAGTTTTGCCGTGAGCCATTGCAAACAATATGAGGAGGTCGTTTTCAATGTACACATTGGATGCACACTGGACAATGGGTTCCAGTTTAAACCTAACCATATGGTTGTGACGCATGCATTAAACGTCAGGCATGCTGGGCCTGTTGCAGAGTATAATACAGTGTATTAAATGTATGGTTAGTCATTCTTGCTAACTTCCAGCTCAAATCAAAATAGTATCGCCTCCTCCGTGGCGGCACATCACACATCGAAATGCATTTTGAAGGAAAGCGTAGTACTACAGTACGTCTTTATTGATGTGAGTGGTGTTTGCCACTTTGTTAATGTGCCGTTATGTTACGGCTGTGTAGAAGTATCAGATTCTTTTTTCAACACAGAACAGAACCACAAGCTAGCAAAATGAGGAGATATTTGTTGAATCTGAGTGTATTGTATTAGCTTACATTTAGCTGTCAATAGCTGACTATACCTTTGTGTAAGATACTGTATAGGTGGTCTGGGGTTTGAGTTGGAAAATACTATACCTGGAAAAATCCTTGAGCAAGATGCCATACACCTATCTTGTTCTTATAATGCTTTGTATTACGTATTTGTACTCATTGCTGGTCGCTCTGGATACATGTGTCGGCTATATTACCTAAATATAATACTCATTTAGCTTATTGCTAGTCTTGCTGTCATGGCAGCCAGCTTCAGACATTTTTGTATGTTGTAAAGGACAGTGTGTTAAACATATGTCATGTTGATATGGATGCTAATGCTAAAGGTATAGTCAGTCATTCTTGAGAAACCCTGTTGAAATTTTAACTTGATAAAACCAATAACACATCTCCCTTCAATGCCATAGTCAGCTTCCTGAGAAGCTCCATCCCCCACATTGGAAACACATTGCCAAGGCTGGGATGGTATTGTGAGGTGCGCTCTACACCTCTTTGTTCCCATCTACAGAGCCAGGGCTGTGTATAAACACCACATTAGTGTTTCAGCATTCACACAGGACAGCTATAGCATACCTTGAGGAGATCTTCACTGAATTTGACATGAAGTGCATTATCTTACAGTCGCTGACTATACTGTACCTTTAATACTGAGATAGACATGTTTACCATGTAGCAGAGATAGCTTGTTTTAATAGCCAAGGCGACATTTCTGTCACATCGAGACCATACAGACGTTGCTGTCGCTGTCTCATCTCAGAGAAATCATAACGATAAGCACCAATTATCCCCGATCCATTACTGGCATCCATTACCTCCATAGTCTAAGCCTCTTCCGTCCATCAGCACTACGTCACATAAGCAACTCTGTGCTGAACGTCTCGTGTAAATATACACTTGTAAGCTCCACACAGAACTCTCTGACTTTCTGAAGCAGTACTGTCATTTTTCATTGGCTGTGTTAGCATTTACACTCACAATTAAACGTAATTTCCGGTTGCACTGCTTTATTTACTAATTTAAAATAAATAAAAAATGTAAGCAATAACTAAAGCCTACACATTTTTCTGATTTACAAGACCTCTAAACAGTCCTTGTTTAGTTTTTCAATTAATTCATCATTGTAAGTTTAACAGGGTTAGTTGTGCATGTCAATCAAAAGACCTCTCCTGTCAAGTAGGCGGATATTGATGCAGTTAGCCGCCACTGTGTCCCAGACTGTAAAGGCTGGCTCTGCAATACTACTACCACACGAGCAGGCGACAGCGCTATAGCCGCGCTTGGTCGGCCGCGTGTCCGTGCGGCGGAGACGTTACTTGGTCCTGGCTCGAGTGTCTGCTAGCGCGAGTGTGTCCGTACGCATGTTTAGCATTGTGTTGTATTGTGTGTGGGTGGGTGGGTGTGTTTGTGTGTGTGTGCACCCAGGTGTAGCAAACCAGTTGTGACTGGCATGTTCCCCAGCAGGGGGTCTTCTTCTGCAGCATAAAGGCTGCTGATTTCCTGGCACCCCGATGGGCAGATTGAACCTGATTGCTGATCAACACTGGTTCCTTGTCATAGTGCGCCACAGAGTAAAGGTATTTCAGTTACAGTACACTGTGTCCGAAACAGTCTGAGCAATCTATATGTGTAAATATGTATATATACAGTATATATATTATATTATACTCGTGTACACACCAATAGACCTTTCTGAACGGTCAGCCGTGCGTCATAATAACCAAACAGATTACCAGAGTTTCCTTAGCAAGTCCCACAAACAAAGCTGTTAGCAGTTTTTAGACTACTAGAAATAAATCCAAATCTTGTATCGGGTAAAAACAAAACAGCGCACAATAATGCTGCCAAATCAATGCATCATTAGATGTGCTTCAGGAATGTGTAATTCCAACGATATGTCATGCCAGATTGAGTAAGAATAGTGTACAATATCCTACCGGTATCGTACAGCAAGGAGCTCATCATCCTCTTTTAATAAAGCCAGAAAATACAGTTAACTAATGGTACGGTGGATTCAAAGCTTGTGGGAGGCGGCTGAACTGAACGTGAACATCAACAAACACACGCTGTATTCTTAAAGGTACAGTAAGTTAGAGAAAAATATGTATTCGCCTTTTGTACGTAGCTGTTAACTTATTTTGTAACAGCCACAATATGCCTTAACGCCAGTGTTGGATCTCATGTTGTGAATACAGTACAGTATATCCTTGACTAAAGAAGATCTCTAGCTGTTTGACAAGGTAGACTAATTTGGCAAGTAGCACACTGCAATATTATTAGGAATATGAAAGAGAATATCATAGAATGTCACACAAGCTAAAAATGTTTGTGGGACATTAGCAACCAATTAAAAGGGGGCAGGTCTTAAAGCCTGAGTCGGAAAGGTCTAGTTACCAATCCCAAGCTCCGCTCATTTTTTTGACCCTCTCACAGATCCTGTAGAGCGAGAGATGTACAGTCCGTCTGCATCCCAACTACAGCTAATATACAGCTACAATAATTATAACTCTGGCGCCTCTACTGGCCTTCTCAAGTACTCGCACAATGTATAAACGATGCTAAACGATGTCAAAGGCACCACATTAGCGGTCAGACATCTGTATTTCGTGAATTTGACGAAGTATATTAGCTTACAGTACAATCGCTTATTATGCCTTTAATGCCAATGAGCCACTGCTTACCCCACCCATCCCTCTTCCACGGGGTGTGTCTACACGAGTGGCTTTGCGTATCGGACACAACATTGCAACTATTACTGGTTTAAACCAGAAGCCCTTTTTTACACAGGAATATTGAGTGTTCAATCTGCCTCGCCGTTCTCTGTAGAAGGTACGTAAGCAGAAAAGCAGGTCATTGTTGTTCTACCCCGGAGTCGGCAGTACGGGAAATCACAGCTCCAGAACGATGCCTGTGCAAAATGCCGGAACAGGGGTGTGACGTTTAAGTGAAGCCTGTTGCCGGAGTCATGTACAACAAATTAACAACACACTGTTGCCATTAACGGACTGAAAATATTATTCAACGTCACAATATTATGTACACCAAATACAGTATATAACAATTCATTATTCAGCTTCACCACACGCCACGTGGTGACACAAACCATTTGAAATTAGGCTCTTTTAAATTGCTCTGCATTTGTAATTCATTAACTGTTACTGAGCAATGCATCCAATGTAATATCATAATTGTGTTTGTGTTACCTGTTATAAATCAAAGCAGGTGGCAGGACTGTTTGTGGGATTTCAATAGCACAGCAAGTACAATCTACACTTTTAACTTTGAGTGAACTTACTCACCTATGAAATGAGTAGTAGTCCACCAGACCACCTATAACAGTAGTCCACTGATAGAAAACAAAACTATATTTTTACATTTGCAAGGGTCCAGACAATCCAGTAAAATAATTAGTCCAAAACAAGTTGTATTAATAAATGCTGCACGACCTGCTGTTGCATTCATGTTATATTCGCTGGCAGACGTAATCTTTCATTCGAACCTTCACGGAGCACACATATAAACATAGCCATGCTCTCAAAATGTCTGCTTTGACAGATCAAATGTACCCAATCAGAGCTGTCCAAAACATATACTGTACTGTATTAGCCAATATGTGTGTGTTGAATGAATTGCCCCGCTCTCTTCTGACAGACAATTGCAAATAGATTGTGTTGAGAATGCAGGGCAGGCAATGATATTAACATGTGGCTTTATACAGAGACAGTAGGGATTAATGACCATGCATGCATACAGTAATGTGCAAAAAATGAATACTCGAATCCTAATATTTAACATTGATTACATACCCAACAAACGAATAACCGAATAATCAAGTATTTGGTTCATGTACGTTACCTGATCTCAAAAGCTGGGTTTCTGGCATTTAAGTAAACGCAAGTAACATAAACGTCATTAAGGCAATATATGTTCCTACTACAACTCAAGCTCTATTGACTATTGTTGTACGTTAGGACATTGCCATCAAAAATACACTGAAGCCACTCAGCTGTTCTGTTCTCTGGGGGTGTAACAATGTGTGCTGCTCTGTGTAGCCCACAACAGAGCAGTTTGTGCGTTAGCTCACTTCTTGCTGCTAGCGTTGGTTCGATGATTGCAAGTAATGGCGTACATTTCCAAATGGAGTTCACTTCAAGCCGTGGGTGGAGATACTCATATGGGGGAAGGAATAATTCTACTAAGCTCCAATTGTGACGTCTTGCTGAAACACGTTCTGACCCCCAAAAGTCATATTTCAGCTATTGTGACTTGGTAGTCCAGATACCTACCCAGTCATTTTTAGTGGTATGTTATGTATGTTAGTGGTATGTTTGTATTTATACAGGACTGTACTGGCATACTAGTATTTACATTACATCACAGTGCAGTCTGTTCCCCAACATAAATCTGATGGGGAGCCCTGTTACAACGTTGCATCACTGCTCATATACTGTACATCTTCCACATGGTGGTGAACGTGTTATGCTTCTCCTACAGTACTTACAGTACAGTAAGTAAAAGGAGTCATTATCCTTTAAACCTGGAGGGTGTTTCTGAAATGTGTTTATCAGAGCTCTGCCGAGTGAAAACAACACGTATTTGCATAGCACGCGCCACGAGGTTGCCAAGATGGAGTGCAGGTTTTATACAACAAAATTTCAGCTATACCGCCTGCAGATTTTTTGCATTAAAAAAAAAAAAAAAAAAGGCAGCCCAACTGCAGAGATCTATGTATTTTAAATGTAATCTCCTGTAAAAGTGACTCAGGATTCACTTGAACTGAGGAGAATTAAGATGAGAAGCATCATTTTATTTGCCACAGGACAAGGTTGCAATAAGAATATCCTTTTCTTTTCCCTGAAGCTGTGAGGTTAAAACTGTCAAAGATGAACACAATATATCACCTGATATTAAAAACTGCTGTTGAGAGAGAGAACATCTTTATAACAAGCTATATATAGCAGACTGCTGCTTCATTAGGAACAATGTTAAAATATTGTGATAGTTGACAGGAACAGGAAAATTGTTAATTGAGATGTTAGAGATGATATTTTCAACTGTGTTGGGTGTAGGCATTTGTCTGTCGCTATTCAAGATGAGAAATGGTACCATTTGCATGAAAACTTTGTATGCTTTTCTTGGAGCACTGAAAATATTTAACATTTGTCATAGTACTTTTGTCATAATAATAATAATAATAATAATAATAATAATAATAATAATAAAATAAAATATATAATGTTTTTCGTCATTGGTAAAAATACTGATGTTCCATTGATTGAAGTTAATTAACATGAAAGGATGGAATAACTAGTATAACTGGTTCCCTGAACTATGACCTTCCTAACACATAGCATGGTTGCCATCATCTTTAGCCAGTTGTATTGTGCTGTATTTAGATGTGATGCTCTCAAATATGTAGATCATTAAAAATGTAGAACTTTGAATATATATATAGACGAAATAACAAAATAATTATATGCAATCATAAAAATAAAATTATTAATAAATACATATATTGAAAATTCTTGCTAAAAGGAATATTGTAGACCGGCCCACCACTGAATTGGACAAATACTTGCAGAACCATTCAAGGAAACACATACTTATTATTTAATGGGAGGGAATTTAGATTTGCTGCAACTTTTAAAGCTGAATTAGATAAATCAGCATTCTCTCTCTCTCTCTCTCTCTCTCTCTCTCTCTCTCTCTCTCTCTCTGTCTCTCTGTCTATGTTTCTAAAACTTGCTTGCTGATTTAGCAAGGTAAATTTAGCCGTGTCTATCCTCTCAAATCTCAATCCGCGCTGCACCAGAACAGCGCTATTCCAACCGACTTTCTCATACGGCGCTCTGTTGCAACACCGCATTTGATGCTGGCAATAATATAGTGATGTAATAATGTAATAATAATATCAACAGCTACCGGTGACCACAGAAGAGGTTCTCAAACGAGAACCATAATTATTTTTTACATTCATCAGCACACGTCATAAAACTGCATCTCCCGTTATCCCATGAAACATTATCTCGGTCTACACTCACATAATGAGCGGTGCAATAATTGCCCCCCTGGGTAACTAGGATAAGGTTTCCTTCCAATCCACGGGGAAAGAATCCACTTGACAAATGGAATGAATAAAACAGCGGAGTACTTATGCACAGTGCCTCTTCACCAACCAGCACATAGTCACACTCTTCTTCCTCGGCGTCTTTGATAATGTTCCTGTACTGCATAAACGCTCCGACTCTTTCTGCATAACAAAGGATACAATCAAAGGTTAGTTTCATTTTACAGATAACTTATTGCTTTCTGTTTTTGACAGGAATGCAATATATTGTTATTGATTCCAACGGTTAGCTGAGGTAAAATACTCATGCCCGTGTCAGTTGGAATGATGGTTTGAGGAAGTTGAGGGCGTTGGACTCCTGTGAATATACTTGGAGCAGTGCTTTGTTCAGGGCCATAGTGAGAATTCCTGGAAGCTCTTGAAGATTGACAGAGGCTGACAGTGGCTGACGTGTCTCTCGTCATTTCTATTTGAGCAAGCAGGGACTTTTCAGCTTCTTTTTTATTTCTTATTGACCAAATCTCTTGACGTGCGCTGTAATGCAAAGGGGTTTTCGTTCGGTTCAGCGGTTCGGCTTCGGCCGGCTTTCAGAACCACCAGAAAATGGGCGGGTAAATAAATAAAGAGAACGAGAGAGAGGGCAGGTTGGGCAAAGTGACACTGTGGTACCCCGACTGGGGCTTTGTAACCAACGGTTGCAGAGATAGCAAACACCGCATCACCAACAGCACCTTTTTTTCCCTCTTCTTTTCGCTGTTCCACACCGACTTGGTCCAACAAAGTCTAAACACACCGTATCTCTCTATCTATCCTTATACCCCTCTCTCGGCCCGGTTCATCCGCCCAGTCCTCCGCCGCCCGGCCCCTTCCCCTCCGTTTTCTCCCTGTGACTAGAGGCAGCCCACTCCTCTGCAGTAGCCGCCTGCCGCGCTGATTTGCTCACAGCTCGGGGGCCATTTGCATAGGCTGGCCCACATGCAGGCTCTCCCCTCCCCCGTCCCCGCCTCCTCCTCCTCCTATCTCTGTTCCCCCCCAACCCCCCAAACCATCCATCCCATCATCTCTGCTTAGTTTCACCTGAGCCGTCTCTCTCTCTCTCTCTCTCTCTCTCTCTCTCTCTCTCTCTCTCTCTCTC
>JAODOY010010131.1:0-29195 GCA_025399855.1 Forbesichthys papilliferus | reverse complement strand
GTTTGGGCATGCATGTGTGCGTGTGTGTGTGCGTGCGTGCGTGCGTGCGTGTGTGTGCGTGTGTATGTGTGTATGTGTGTGTGTGTGTGTGCGTGCGTGCGTGCGTGCGTGCGTGCGTGCGTGTGCGTGCGTGCGTGCGTGCGTGCGTGTGTGTGTGTCTGTGTGTGTGTGTGTGTGTGTGTGTGTGTGTATGTGGGCGTGGACGTTGTTTAGTACCAACAGGGCTCAGATTGAAAGATATAATTTGGGTTGAAAGGGGACAGTGTTTGCAGGAGGCCTGGATTATGTTTTCAAGATGTCCTTCCCAGAAGCCCATAAAGATGCCAGCCTGCAGTCCCACACGCTGGATGAAGGCAGCAATAGGACCCAATACGGATAGCAAGAAATGACTAGGACATTGATTGTTAGATATGTAGGAGCATATTCACAGAGAACACTAATGCTTAGAGCTGCAGGTCCTTTGTTGAATCATGAAAATGCATCCCATGGGATGTAAATGGTTGTGTTTATTTGTATTTTACCATTTCATTTCAGATTGTGTTATCGAGAGGTTACAAATTCGACATCAACATCAGCAACATACACTGTATATATTTGACTCATCCTTAATCAGATGTGGCCTACAGACACTAATTATTTTTACATGAATAAGGAATATCACTTCTGGAATCAAAGCGCTTGTTCATATTATATATATGAATGTGAATATGTTTCTTTTCAGGCTTTTTGCATGCAGAGATGATTCATTGGTCAAGGGAGCAGAAGAAATGGGCTGCATACTGAGATTTACACCAAGTTGAGCCAAACTTTATTCAGCTGCAGGGGGGATACAAACACATTTCTTTCAGCATTCCAAATTGAATCTTCCAAGAGTTTAATTTATGAGTTACATTTAACTGTTCATATTGTGAATTATACTTTAAAATTACAATTTCCCCTTTATACCATTTAAATTAGAAACAATTTGACTAATTAATTTAGAGTAACTGTTAATACACTAGTGTGGTTGATCATAATCTGAAATGTTTGTTTATAATTTCCCATGAATGCTCTGTATAAATATATTTGACTCAATGTATCTGAATGTACATTTCATACACTCACTCACTCACACATCCAAATAGGATTACACATAAACTTGTGTAGCCTACATGACCTGGCAAAGTGGAATAAACACAGGCTTTTAAACTGTAATATTAATGACAGACATACCTTGGAGGAGCACTGATTGCTCTAACAAGATCTGTGAGGGCGTGAATGTTCTACTTGATGGGGCCACTGATAAAGATACAGGCATGATTCACCCCTTACAGAGATGAGAGAGAGAGAGAGAAAGAGAGAGAGTGAGAGCGAGAGAGCGAGAGAGCGAGAGAGAGATGCGTTTGGAATTCACAATGAAGGCTAATCTTACAGTGTCTGTCAAACATCACAATTCCTCACTTTACTGTCAGACCTGTTGTACCAGCATATATTATGTGATTTTTTTTTTGTCAAACTAATTAGGTTGGATGTGAAATGCATATACACCAATCATGTTCAATTGAATGATCATCCCGCTTGTGTGTGCCCTTTAGTTAAGTTTTCAAATGGGCCAATCAGCACATTAATGTATCATTACGATTCATCTAATGTCTTGACATTTTACTATGATGACAATATAAAAACAAACCTGTTCCTTAGACATCAGGGAATTATATAAATTATTTCAAGACCCTGACTTTAAACAAAAAGTCCAGCTAAAGGCAAGACTCCCAACACAAAGCCCATCCGTAAACCTGCAGGATCAGCGCTCCGTTATGTGTGCGTACATGTATGATGTGTGCGCATGCAGCACAAAGCCTAGCCTACTGTTATATATGTTGTTTTCATTTACGTCCTCCCTTCAGCACCGCTACAATGTCTTCAACATCCCCAACCGCCACAAGTATGTGATGGCTCTCTTAACACTGCGGGTTACTTGTCATTCCAATAAAGCTGTCTGGGGAAGGCTTCAGCAACGGCAGCCGTGCGTACTTCAATAACCCCGGCTCACCCTGGGATGCCTGAGCGGACGTAAGGAATGGTGTTTGGGTTTTGCCAGGCCTTGCCGAGATAGGGGCGGCATGTACGAATCAGTTTGCACATGAACAGCGGAGCTTGGGGAGCGTTAAGGAGAAAAGGTGGTCCTATATCTTACATTACTTTTGTCTGAGTGTGTCACTCCTCACAGTTAGACCTATAGGCTAATAAAGAGGTAACCTATAGGTTGGGTTGTCATGTTTGATTGATTACAATGACATATTATTTTACAGTATTTTATAGTGTTAACCCCAAATCAGAACATTTGCCTGTGTGCGAACAGTTCACAAAAAGGCCAAAACTGAGTTTTGTCATTGTAAATATATTGTATAGTATCAAGCCATAATGTATCTTAAAGGTAAAGTAATTCTTCAGCATGTTTGTAAAACTAGATTTGGTAAATAAGATGGTTGTCCATGCGGATGAGATTTGGTATTTGGGGCCCTGTCCACCAATGGAGTCATACTGGCATCTTTGTTTAGCGCTGCTCCTGTCACCCATGGGTAAGCATTGTTCTGGTTCTTTTTTCAAAACTGCTCCATTTAGTATCTCACTGTTTCTAGGTTGCAGATTGGCCTGCCATCACAAACACGAGTTGTTAAGGTCACATACATCCTTCTGTGGACTGTGAACCATCCAAACCTGGTTTACTTCATGTGTAATCTCAGGATGTCACCTCCCAGTTCTTCAGTGGCCATATCCCACACAACCATCAAGAGAGAAAAAGCTCCAATGCTAATTCCCTCCTATAGGATGTGGTCATTCACTTGAATCTACACTGTACATCGATAATGAATCAAACTAGCTATTACAATTGAATAAACCTGACCATCTTCAATCTGAGGATTGTCGAACCTCAGATTGAGGAACAACAATGCGGATTCCGTCCTGGTCGTGGAACAATGGACCAACTCTTTACTCTCGCAAGGATCCTGGAGGGTGCTTGGGAGTATGCCCTTCCGGTCTACATGTGTTTTGTAGATCTGGAGAAGGCATATGACCGGGTCCCCCGAGAGATACTGTGGGAGGTGCTGCAGGAGTATGGGGCAAACTTTATCTTTTCTATCAGTGACGTCCTCCTACGCATGCTGTAATTGTATTACACCCAGCTGACACTGACACAGCAATCACCTTATGTTAGGGTAGGGAGGCCAGGTCACAAAGCGCCTTAAACCAGGATTCCAACACACTGGAGGATCGTACAAGGCAGAGCTCTGCTCCGACAAATGATTAAGACATCATATGTTAAAGAGTCAAGAAAAGAACCATGTATACTTGCTGCTATGCAGTTTGTCTGTCACATGTTGCTGTTGTATATGTGGTTATTGTAGATGTTTGTGAATAATGTTCCCTTATCATTTGCAAGTAGCAATAGGCCATATATCACTCCCATATTGTAAGATCTACATCACTTTGACACCTTGGCAGTCTATTTCTACAGAGCTGCACCATTATCCACTTTAGTATTCATTCTTGACATTGAAAAATGTGGTATTTGAGCTTAGAAATGCATTTAGACACAATTCACTGCTTTCCTCAAGTCTTAAAGGAGAGATATTCTCAACTAACTGTGCCACCTTTGATCTTTTAAGTTATATATTCTTTTTTTAAATACATTTTAGTACTTCTGTCTATTTATTTTTAACAGTGTTTGAACGAATGCCAATATTGTTGTGCCTCTATAGACAGAGCATTCATGCTAATTGTATTTAATAATGCCGGGGTGCCCATTTAAAACAAATCATATGTCATTTCCAACAGAGAAAAAAAAAACGGCTCATTGTGCTGCAGCCAGAGCTATTCTCCTCCATTACTAGGATAAGCACAGGAGGAAAGTGACAGGAAAGCCATTGTGTGAATGCTTCTGGGATATGTCCCATGGTGCACATTTAAATGACCTTTAAATGAAGCATTCA
Source organism: Forbesichthys papilliferus (assembly GCA_025399855.1). Classification (NCBI taxonomy): domain Eukaryota; kingdom Metazoa; phylum Chordata; class Actinopteri; order Percopsiformes; family Amblyopsidae; genus Forbesichthys; species Forbesichthys papilliferus. The sequence continues at coordinate 25,221 of JAODOY010010131.1, read as the reverse complement.
ATGATCAGTAACCATGCACGCAAGGCTGATGGACATCTATTCCCCTTCTCTTTCTCATTAGGAACTCATTAAACTTGAATGCAAAATCTAAGAGAAACGCAGTAAAAAATATAAAATGCCTGGGGCGTCACTTAAATGCAACTAAGTACGGCTTCACGCTCTCAAGGACACCCTGCTATACAGGCAGTACTGCACACAAATGTATTCAGGTCAACAGTGTTTGTTTGTGTTACATGAATTTGTATGAAAAGTGCTATATAAATAAAGATGTATTGATGATTGATTGGAAGTTATTATTTTGCTCTTTATTATTCCGCCATATGTTATGTCTCACAGTGGGCTACTACTGCATAAGAAATGAGGCAGAAATTAACCTGGAAACAGAGCGTGTTAATATGTACTCATGTGTGGTTTTTATTTAATAAGAAGCATGTGGATGTATTTACAAAGAAAGAGACAATTAATTATATATTTATATATATCGTATATGTTATTATTTTGATTTTTACCTTTATTTATTAACAGGCAATCTCACTGAGATTCAAATCTGTTTTCCAGGAAAGACTATTGCTAAGGACTTAAAACATATACAATAAAGTATAAAACATATACATTAGTTATACATAAACAGCCTAGTTTGTCCACTGAATAGATAACAATAAACTGCTAATAACAACTACAAAGTCCAGTAGTCCTTTGCTCCATGTGCTTTAGAATTGATAAAAACTCTCCTAAGGACACACACACACGCGTGCACACACGCACACACGTGCACACACACACACACGCACACACGCACACGCATGTCAGGTCTCCTCACTGCTGCTGTTCACACGCACAAGCCACATGATTGCTCTTGCAGCATAAACCCCAGCCATGTCAGTAGAGTGCAGTACTTGCTTATTTTGCCAAAGCTGCAGAGCATCTATTAAGGCAGTATTCTCTCCCCCACCCTCTTGTCAGTTAACCTAGATAGCTCACAGTCGAGTATGTGTGTGTGACACGTAGACACCGCTCAGAAGGTGCACCAGGAGATGGGTAGTGGGTGGTGGGGGCAGAGAAAGTGTGTGTTGTATTCCTGATGGCCTGCTGGCAGGCTGTGCACAGATGACAGGCAGGCAGGGGTCAGCAATGACACACAGCAGCACATATGCTCTTTGACAGCTTCAGACACTGCAATGCAGAGAGAGAGAGAGAGAGAGAGAGAGAGAGAGAGAGAGAGAGAGAGAGGGGAATTAGATGAGGGATCTAAATCACAGGTGCACGTTGCCATCAGTACCATCCTATATCTACTGTATGCCCAGTTGTACTGTAACTAATATTAGAAACTCACTCTGACATGACTGGATGGATTTTAAAGTGGCTTCAGTGGTCCCCGGGGTAATTTGGACAGATTTTCTCCCTGTGTACGTTGGCGTGTAATCTCCAGTATAAATTGGAATGGGAATGTTAAAGTCAGGCTGAGGTGATAAAGTGAACGCAGGAACAGCAGATACACTTTGCATTTTACATTTACAGCTTCATATCGCATGTGAAATAAGATCATTGATTATCGTCTTCACACAATTACCCAAATCCAATGTTTATGGTTGAATAAACATCTACAATATATATATATATATATATATATATATATAATATTATTGTTTTAACCCATTTTGACAAAATAGTTTCCTCAACATTAGTGAGGTGTTGCTGTTCAAGTAAAAAAGACAGGCCAAAACTCCACCATGGTGTGTGGCTTACCTCTGTGATTGCTTAGCAAACATAACCTAAACATGACTGGCTTTACTTTGTCACGTCTAAACCATTCGGAAAATAGCTAACGCCGAGATACAGTATCATTTCAAGGGAACACAACTAAAAATACAAATTGTGAAATAGCTAAATCACCATGCAACAGAATAACACAATTTAAGCTGCATGGTCAAGGCCAAACAAGGCACTCATATCTATCATAAAAACAAGCTAATTATTCAGTGTCAGTGTGAAACCATTCCCCAATCACACACTCACTATGACTATGAACAACAGCACATACAGCATGGCTCCAGAAACAATAACTGCTGAATCAGTGGTGTGCTCACCAGAGCTGGAACTGTTCAGGACTCATATAATGTTATGCAATTTAATTTCCATTACATTAATGGGAACTATGAATGCAACACATTCTGGAATGATACAGCTTTGAACAACAATGACTACAGGCTACAGTGATGCCCATGGACAAGAGATGTCTCTAGGGTAGGGTTCACGGTCAGCAGTCACATCACTCAATCTGCAGCAAACTAAATAAACATGTTTGTATTTTATCACAGAAGAAGGTTACTTTCTCTAATCTGCCCAGTAACGGTTAAGGAGCATGTGTGTGTGTGTGTGTGTGTGTGTGTGTGCCAGCAAGCATACAGACTACAGTAATGTGTGCATGTTTGAATGGCAGGCAAGCAGGGAGTAGAGATGTTGGGAGCCAAGGAGCAATGGTATGAGGAGTAGGAGGAAGCCAGTTGTAAGTGTAAGCTAAAGATAGCACTGTGCTCACAGGCACTCAGAGAGGCTGGCTTGCTCAAGGTTAAAGCACGCACGCACACGCACGCACGCACACGCACATACGTGGCTTTTTCTTGCCCTTGTAAGTGCTCAAAAAATCTGTTTTTAAAGATGTATCTTTGTGAAGAGTCAGTGGCTTATATTGCTAAGAGATAGAGAAGCTGTGTTTATCAAGGACATGGTCCAATGGTGACTTGCCGATGGGGAATTATGAGTGAAAGGGCCACACTATGGGCATTACATAATGTGGAGTTATATAAAGCATATATAGTAAGTCGCTGAACAATACTGTAAAGACACTGCATGGCATCTACAACAATGTAAACCCTGAAAGAAATAAATGGGATGCTGTTATTAATTCCCTGGATTTGTGTGATTGTTTTGGTGTTTCACGTGGTGTTGTTTGTTTCTGCAGTTGATCTTGAGGTCATATTTTGTAATGCTAAGTGATTATAACACATGAAGCTTATAGGTGGTGACTAATATCATCAGCTGCAGTGACACACTGCTCCAATATTTCCCTCTGGCCACGCATCGCTGCGTCTCAGCAACCCCAACTCCGAAATTAGCTCTAAATATAGAACCCAGCTGATGATTGAACTCCAGAATGAAAGTTTCATAATGACTATGATTAATCAATCTAAGGGGCCATAAAGGCCTTTAGTTAACTAGAGGTTTACTTTGTTTTTTTCTTGCTTGGAGAATGTTGTTTAGTCTTTGTGTTTGCTCTGCTATTATGTGAGGTGAGCCTTTTTTAAGATGTAACATTCGGATTAACCTGCCTACACGTCTCCACATGCAGAAGCAGACGGCATTGTTTACCTGCGTAGCTGGCATCTGTATCATCAAACAGATGCTACACCATGCATGTGCATTTAGGCTTTTCCAAAGTCCCCAGACAGACAGACAGCATTGTAATTAAAACCTACTCGCACGGTGAAATGAGTAGTTTTCAAAATAGACATTTCATGCTGTGAGAAACAAAAGAATGAAAACGTGTCATTATGCTTGTGCAATCCAGAGATATGGTGAGGAAATCACTGAACTGACTATGGCAGGGACAAATATATGACATAAATAAACAACATCTTACAATAAAACTAAACATGTAACGACCACCAAACAGCAAATGGGACAAAAACACATGACGTATTCAATATTACTGTTCTTCTACTAGTGGGTCATTGCTACATAAAGTACCGAAGCCAGTGACCAGTTCTCATACAAAGTAGTGTGGCTTATGCTGGAGTACAACAGTAAATGTACACACTCCCCGGTTGGTTTATACTCCCGCCGCAACTCCAAATGCCCCCTCAGCTCATTGGTCATGACATGCATGTGCATACATGTGGCTGCAAGGGGAGAGCTGGAAATAATACGATCTGCGTTTCAAACCAAAACTAGGTTTCAACCACAAGGGGCGTTCCCGACATTGACTGAGGAGTGCTGCTTTAAAGAAACACATTCCCATTACAAGATGCTCCTATTCATAAACATACCATATATACTGCCCAACACACACACCCACACGCCCACACATTCACTGTGACCTATACTGAAATGGCCTAGTTTTAGACAGGTTCAGCTTTGACAGACAAAATGCTGTGTTTTTATAACCACAGACACTTATCCTGGATGGAGTCAATATTTACATATAAACACACTTAAAGGTTTAAGACAGCAAAGAGTGGCTGTTGTTCCTCTCCTAATCACTGCTTGGATGATATAACTGTATAAGGTCTAATCAGCATTTAACAACAAGGTTAGTCTAACTCTAACACATTGGCTGTGAATCACAATCAGAAAAGGAAAATCCTTTCACAGCACACATGCCACTCAGCTAATCACATTTAGGCCTATTTGTGCTCTAAAGAGAGTACAAGGATTGTTTTCAGAAGAGAACGTTATCTGTTTTCCCAGATGTCACGAGTTTTCTAATCCAGAAATAGGCAAAACCACTGCCATGGTGTTACTGTAGATCCAGCCCACCTGCCGGTTTAATCCAGCACTCAGCGTGCAGGATAGCTGTCAAAGTTTACTTTTCACCAATGCAGTGATAACATTTAATGGAAAATTAAAATATCCTGTTCTCTTATTTAAAAAATATAAAAGAATAAAAGTAAAGCAGCTCCAATAGTCTGTGATGTTAGCATTTTGCTTGGCATGGCTCCTCTTAAATTTACAAATATCTCTTCAGAAAATAACATGAAGCCATTTCTATTAAACCATGTATTTCGCATTGCAGTAAAAATCCAAAATGGCCCCTGATCCAAAATGTCTCTACAGGTATATAGACTTGTTTTGCATGTAAAGTGTCCTTGGGTTTTTGAAAAGGCGCTATATAAATTGAAGTTTATACTCTACATGAGGAAATAATGTGTTTATGGTAGAAAATGATATACTGTTCAGTGCTCAATTAAAAAACATCATATGTATTTACTTGAATCTCTCTCAGTTTTTATATCGCTCTATGATCTCTCTCTCTCTCTCACACACACACACACACACACACACACACACACACACATACACACGCACGCATGCGTGCACACATATGCAGGCATACGCACAGATTGCCTTCTTTGATAGGTCAGGTGGTTAGAGCAAGACTGGACAGAACTTAAAATGATGGTTTGATGATAGGTTAAAAACACAGTTACTGTAAAAAAGGTGACCTGTGGAAACATTGGAAAGGAATAGTGTTAACATTTTAAGCAACAACCAGCACCACACTCCAACCCGAGAATGACATTCCCTGAAAGGAAAAAGTAATATCTCATAATGAAGGTCTATCTATGCCCAGTGTGGCCACCAAAGGTGGTGAGTGGACTTACTGGAAGACACATAATACCAGTTGAATGTTTCTCAAAGAATCTGTATTTCATTATTGTTGTGATGATTGCACTGTTCTACAAAATATGTTGTCTTATTTTTGCAATAGCCATGAAGGTGGCCATGCCAGGCAGTGTTTTTTATCAATCACACTTTACCATTGTTTTTTTTTTTGTTTACCACACATCAGGACATCTATTGTTAAAAAATACCCTGCAGATGAGACAAATAACCTTTGAGTCACGAGTCCCAAAAGATGTGTACCGTAGCTAAACTAACCCGGGCTGGGGATAAAAGTATCTTAGATGGATTGAGATGCACTTGTTTTGCTATGAAAAGAGCTGTGGAACTAAAAGGCACCCTGTGCGGACATACATCACAATAGCGTCAGCACGTAGAGAAGTCCACTAATGATAGAGTATAAAGCACACGCACCATCTGCTTCATTGTAACCAAATGCTGCCTGTCCAAAATGGCAACTTAGAAATGCACTGCACATGCTGACCACAGACTTCAATAAATACATAATGGATGTAAAAAGCTTTTTTGTTTTTTAAACCTGGGACTGCCAGTAAAACGATTAAATCCATAGTGACAAGGCAGCTGACAACATGAACAGGTTTGGAGTTAAAAGGCTTTTACCTGACCAAAACAAAAAACTTAACAGCATTGGTTGGTTTCATGTTTCAGCAGCTAAACCAATAGGAGGTAGAGTGTGTTTGTGTAATTGTGTTTTCTGGTCAGTAAAGGGCAATAAGTGGTCTCAGTAGATTAATTTAGAGAATACTTTTTACTATTGCAAATATTTAGTACAATGCACAAACTACATTAGCCTATACAATTATTAATGTCTCTATGTAAACCATGATTACAACCATGAGCAAAACAACACTGACATTATAATGAACACACATGAAAGAATATATATTGATATTTCTTTTGCATACTTTGAATGTTAGTAAGAATACAAAAGAATAAAGTTGCCATTTTCTCTGAGGGCACTGTGCAAAATTCCTGGGAAAGAGGTGAATGGACTTTAGAAGCTTATTTCCATGGAAGCCTCACAGAGAGGACCCAGGGGCATATTCGCAGAAAACATAGAGCAGTGTGAGGAGTATAGCCCTGCTAGCACTAATCACATAAGGCATATGAGAAAAGGGCACATTGGCTCTGCATCAGACCTGCTTAGGCGCAGATTCTAATTAGCTTATACTGTAGGTTTTAAAGAGGCGCAAGGTTATGATTGTGTGGAAATAATGCATCTGGAAAGTAAGACATTATTTATCTGGTCAAAATGTGTTCTACCAAGTCAATGAGTATTTCATTTCATATTTATAATCATTACTATTATAATAAATATAATAATGATCAAATTGGCGTCATGACATTCAAGTATAAGTTAGCTAATGACCAAAGGTGCCCACCTGTGTTTTCCATTGACACTGCTCATTATACATATACTGTATACTAAAGCAGATTTTATGTCCCTAGTGATTCAATCTTGCATGCCTCTGATATTTGATTTGCAGGCAGGCCTCAGGTGGCTTAGCATCATGATGTAGAATCCAAAGACAGCCACTGTCAATACAGACACCATTAAATCAATTGTAATTCTGGCTGTTCTCAGACAGATGGGCCCATGCTAATTCCTGTGTGTTCATCCTGCATCCATCAAGCCATCCACCTACATTGGAATAAACTGAAAAAACAACTGATATATAAAAATTTTGCAATTTTGCATTTTGCATGCCAAACATTTACCACTTGGAATCGAAGAAGGCATACACCCCCCCTTCTAGTCAAACACACACACACACACACGCGCACACACACACACACACACACACACACACACACACACACACACACACACACACACACACACACACACACACACACACAGGTGAGATCACAACAGGGGGTTTAATGTTCTCCAGTGGGGCTTGTTGTTGCAATAGCATTGCTCTGCATCTTCTTACATTGCCATGGAAACAGAAATAATGATGACCACTCTTGGCCTTGATATGGGTCAAGTGCCCATTTCAGAATGTTTTGGTGTTAACACCCACACACATTATACACTGATCTTATACTGTAAAGTAAACACAAAAGACAGCTGTGTGTACAGAGTGATTCATTTGCCTCAAATTAATAATGTTTGCCCACTTCAATTTCCAATGCCTTTGTCATTTTGTTTTATGTTAATTGCTGTGAGTAACGCAGTATAAAATACTGAATACTGTAAGGTTTAAACATAATTACAACACATAGGCGTAGATTCCAAGGGGGATGCAGAGGATGCGTCCCCCACCAAAAACATGAAAGACGCACTGTGGCCGCCGGGCGGTAGTGGGTAATTTCCAAAATATGCGGCAAAATGGGTAGCAGACTATTATTGTTTTAAGTCAGCTATTTAAACCTAGCTCATCCCAAAACACAGATATTTTGAATATGCAGAAGGTTTTGAACATGAGCATATGAGCTATTGAAGTCCAGGGGTTAATAATTTAATTAAAATTATGTAATTCAATATTTACTTTCCACAAAGAATTGAGATTTGCATAGTTTGATAACCCTTACTGCAATAGTTTTCATATTTTTTATTGTACCAGGGTTCCTGTATTTCATGTTTTCCTTAATAAAAGTCAATTTCTATCATGCACAAAACGTTCCATAAGAATTCACCAGAATGCCAGAGTTTTGATTCTCAGAAATGGACAACTGCTGGCACACTGATTTTACAGATAAAGGTCACATGATCATAGGCCTATCCTAAAACGGCACTTTTTTATATTACTTTGTTTCATTCTTATCATTGATCATTCTAAATTCAAGAATGTTACTGCTCTCCACCCTCTCATCGCATATTCACTGCTTCGATGTGAAAAGGAAAATGCAGTAATGTTGTAGCTCTACCTAGTGGTAGGAAGTGGACACACAATTGCTGTAACAGTATAAACTGTGCACGGTAGCCAAATAAAACAGTCAACAAGTATGGCTCATGTCAAATCTGAGCAATTCAAGTCAAATATCAAAATGGACACTCTCTCGCGCGCTCTGTCTCTCTCTCTCTCTCAACTAATTTAAAAAGGCGTACACCTGTTGGAAAACGAGCTTGTTTATACTGTTACAGGTGACCATAAAACCAGCCTATAACTAAGGTTAATTCTTTAGTTATAGGCTGGTTATAGCTGGCTATATACTATGTATAGATTGATCCTTATTGTCCAGTGCAAACACAGCTCCAGATTAACATGCATAATGTTAGACTAATAGGCAACTCATTACTGTATAAATGTCCATTAGATATTATTCTTAAATGTGGAATGTTTCACTAAGGTTTCAATTGCCATTGCCAATTCATTGTCAAAGTCCTGATGCAGTGGATCTCTTTTTAAGTTTTTCCCAATCAAGTCTATGTATAGACTGTATAATGTGTGCACTGTGCACACATTACGGCAGAGATGTGAAAGAATAATCTAAACTATAGTCTACCTTGCATTTTTCTGGATTTTGGACTAGGAACATATACATTTCAGTGCTACAGATCATCTGCCTATGGGGAAATAATCTATAATGCCCTCTTCTAAAAGTAATAAGAAGTAACAACGTTAGCAGGCCAAAGGAGCAAGAATCATTTCTTAACAATCGACTATTTTAACAACTATATTCATTAACAGAAAAAGTCAAAGCATAAATACATTTTCTCATCCAGTTCACGAACTGATTATTTTGACATTATGTTATTGTGATATTACAGAAATGTTAAGATCTGATAATACAATTAGCCAACCTCGGTATTGTCAGTGCAACACATTAAGTCTAAATTGGTAAATTGTCATCAAACGGGAAATTCGATGTTCGTGCAAATCAACTGATGATGAAGCTTGAAGCAATTAAATCACTGATTAAATTAAACCATTGATTTTGATTGGTTGATCTCCACATTGACCTGGGAACGCCTCGGGATCCCCCAGTCGGAGCTGGATAATGTGGCTCGGGAAAGAGAAGTTTGGGGTACCCTGCTGGAGCTGCTGCCCCCGCGACCCGACTACGGATAAGCGGATATAGATGGATGGATGGATGGGTAGATTTTGATTGGCGTGGCCGTGGCCCAGCAACAATATAGCCTAAGATACACGGTGTGAAAACAATTGATGTCAACTGAGCAGCCGCTTTGATGGCGCCGCCGCGTCCCCGACACCTTTCTTATCGGTCTGTTGTCGATTACCAACCATGGGTTGCCACCCTTGTGCTCGTGTGTCGCTGTCATCCTCCAGGTCCTATCACCGGAGCGTCTGGCTTTCGATGTCGTGTCGAAAAGGTCTCCCCGAGTCGAATGTTCCTTTTCTACATTAAACAAATAGGTTTATAGCAGTTCTTTCAGACACCAATGCACTGTTTAACTTTGTTCTTGTCTCTATGCACATAACATCTCCAGACAGAGCCAACATAAAGACAGGTCTATACTATTTTTCTTCTGTGATAATATAATAAGGTCAGAGTCAGACAACAAAATGATCGCAAAAGGCAAGCAGGGAAACAAGTAGAAGTAAATGACATGCATTTGTAGCCTATACACATCCTGCTGATAATCTCAATATTTATATCCATATTACAGGTAAATTATTTCTGTTGGGGGGGCACTTTCGGCACCACACCGGGTGGGCGAAGTGGGGTGTGTCTGCAAGCGAGAGGGCGTGCATTTCTCCAGTCACAGTGTATATAGACTACACACGACTCAGAGGAAGGATACATTCTGGAAAATCTGAAATTGATACGACTCCCGCTGTGGCAGTAAAAAAAAAACACTTGTTTGTCCTCGGAAGAGAGAGGGAGAGGGAGATAGAGACAGGTCTTACACCATGAAGAAACACCAGAGTCCTGCGAAACAGCAGCAACCACCGGCGGATGCTCCTGTGGTCGTCAACGAGATTACCGCGCAACAACTGAACGAGCTCATATCCAACGGCAGCGGATTTTACAGTTTGCCCACGCAACATTTCCACGAGGTATTCCCCAGAATATACGTCGGTAACGCGTAAGTAATTTTCAGAAAATAAGACCACACATAAAATGATGTTTAAATCTGGTTTATGTTGTGAACATCTTTGGCAGAAGAGGCAGACAGGTAGGCTATAACAAGGGTGCATTGTTTTAGCAACACGCGGCATGTCAGGTACGTTGGATACACTACGTGTCCGAATTGGTGTGCTCAGCTCATATTGATTGTTTCTAGCTGATACAGCGACAGCCTGTTGTAAACAAATATTTTGGTTCATAGCAAATCAATAGAATAGGCTAGACAGTCAAGAATAACGATAACACAACATAATAACATATAACATAATCCTATGCGTCTGATTAATTGAGGTTATGTTGTCATATCGCGATGTTTTTTTCCACACAATTTAGCGTCCTTTCTGAATGAAAGACTCGTGACGCTCTTCTAAACGCTCATGCTCAGACGTGAAGGACGACACGGATACCACTTTATTATGAAACCCGCCACCACGAATCCATGTTTTGCTACAGAATATACCTTCGATTAAAACGGCAGACAATTCATATGATAATGAAAAACACATAGCGTGGTTTCCTCTGTGATTCATTCAAAACAAAGATCGAATTCTCCCACGTGAATAACTAACTGTACAGTCGTGAGTGAAAGCCTGCATTGATTGTGGGCCTACGTGGGGATAAAAATAGAATAGGGCATCTACACACGGTTTGATACCTCGATGACATTAAACCCATGCAAATTTTTGTCAAACAAATAGTATTTCACAATTATTTCGCTGCCTCTGCAGGGAATACAAACATGAAAATATAACAGATGCAGTGCAAAAGAATAGCATAGCATTGACAATGGATAAGAAAATTAACTTACTCTAGCCTACCTGTTAAATAAAATAAGCTATTGTTCAATTCTAATTCTAATTTTTGTATACCACTGTAAAAATCTCTGCTACTGGCGTACACGATGAAATGCCGCGGGCGCACGCACGCACAAACACGCACACACACGCACACACACACTAAAGGCTACACTTTAAATATGGTAGTTGTTGTCTGGTGCCATAGGCAATAATGTAATAATGAACATGGAGATTATGAAGGTAGGGTCCTGTTGTACTGCATATGAGAAGAACATGAGATATAATGATTTTATTTGAGAAGTCTTCATTCAGTAAAGAAATTGTATAGCCTATATTTTAATCAATGTATTGTTTATAAAGTATAGCCATACCAGTATGCATATAACATACATAACACATACTTTACATACATGATTTTAAGAGCATAATTATGTGTAATCACATTCTAAGGAAATATATTTGAAACTCCTCTTTTAATCTTTGATAAATCAATGCTGTTGTATTGTATATTGTTTGTACTGTATCAACACTGATATCAGTCTGAAAAAAACATGTCAAGATTGATTATAATCCAAAACTAACAAACTGCCAGAATGATTTTATTCATAAATTGTAATATTTAATGTAATCTTCGCTTCTTCTTTATGGTGGTTTATTTTGAAACTGCATGTGTCCATGTCGTGATGAGCTATTCTATTTGACAATGGAGAAACTCCCATGTCCTTTGGTTTTAATAATTCATTAGAACATATTCCATTAGTGTTGATATTTAATAATAACAACACTGGGTTGTTTATTCGTTCATATAGCTTTCTATTGCACAAAATAACATTTTAATGTATACATGAGAGCATACATGCCTACTGTACTTTGAGATGTCTTTATTTCACCCACTAGAGGGAAGTATTAGACAATAGCCACTGTTAAAGGAAGCGAAGTAATGCAGGCAGGCTAGAGAGATAAGATGTTACAGTTTTAGCTGCATCATGTTAATTCCTGTTTTTGCCCAAAGCATTTCACAGTTTTTCATCAAATATATACAAGTGACAGTCAACATACACATATTTCAATGGCCTTGTGCATAAGACCAAATCACAGCAGTGCTGATACAGTATATGCCACGACAGCAGTGTTACTCCTGTGATACTAATAAATAAAAAAATACTAATTTACCCTACAATAGTCTATTTCAGGTGGCAAAAGACCATACAATATTGTTTGGGACCGAACACTAGGCTACTTACAGTATGTAAACATTATGTGTTTTACACACACGTTTTTAATCTAAATAATATAGATTCATGTACAGTATAGAGAAACAATTGAGCAATGCCCATTTTCAAGTGTCTCTTTTCAATCCATCACTTGGCTCCAGTTACTGGCAAAAGCATGGGGGAAGGGGAATGCAAGCACATTACCTTGACGGTACAACCAAATCAATCTGAATATGCCAGTTATCTCTGGCCAAGTTTCAGAACAAAGTTTTGGCAGCTGTGTTCTTAACTCATGCTAATCACACAGGGCCTGGGGCTTAAAAGTAATTCCCTAAAATCTACAGTATACATGAATGTAATCCTTTTGTGTTTTCAGTTATTGTTTGATTTAGCCAGCATACATTTCTATAAATAAATAATGTGTGGAAACACTAATTCACAATATAGATTATGACTATCGAGAAGATAGTGTCACATTTGTTTACAGGTCTTTCTTGACTAATTATCTAACCAAATATTGAATTGAAAAAATGCCTGTTATCGTAAATGATTACATTTTACTATACATCATAATATTCTTTTCATTAAAGTGAGTCACCACAATTACATTAGTTACTGTATGGGTCTCATAAAGTTAAAGCAATGAACAGCATTATTTCTCAGATCTCCAAGCTAAAATTACAAATAAAAAAAAACTCAAAATATACTGTGCAACTAAATAATGCATTGCTTTCACTGGGCCTCACATTTGATGTTATGCCAGTGCTCTTTCATGGTAGGAGACACTTAGCTGTACCTTCAGACATTAGTCAGGGTTTAATCAACCAGATAAATGGAACATTAGAGTGGTCAGCTACTGGGCAGAGAAGTTCTCACAGCTTTACTTTACAAATATTGCAAGCCCCGCACTATGTCAACATCTGAACAAAGAACACAGGCTTCTAGGGCTTACTTTGTTTCCTTCTTTTTATTCCCTTCCAAATTGTATGTACAAAGAGATTTTAAGTTATTTATTATTTTTTTTAAATAAACTCAGTTTGAATTTTATTTCCCTATGAAGCTGTGTGGAAAATAAGGGAAATGTTGCCTGCAACGTTGGTGCATACTTAAATTGTAGTTGTATTTGTAGAACACTTTGGCTCTTTGAGAAGATGGTATTCGATAATGAATATCCAGGGACTGCACATAACATGGTGAGGAGTGTGAGACAGGCCAGACTAAATTGACCGGAAGCCATTAGATGTGCACTCTGTATCAAGTGTATATTATCTGCACACAGTACTGTTTTGCAATTGCTGCATAGAAATAACACAAACACCCCCTTTGAAATCACGTGTATGTGTGTACACATGCAGTTAAGACAGACTACATAATGAAGGACTTTATGTTGTTTTTGTGTACTCATATTTAATAGTAGTGACACATTTGGCATGGGGCAGCACTGTGGCCTCACAGCAAGAAGGTCCTGGGTCTGTGTGGGTTTCCCCCACTATTCAAAAACATGTTAGGTTAACTCTCTCAGTGCCATTGACCAGCAACGCTGGCCTCTACCTGGAGTTGGTATCTTTAAAGTACCTTTAAATGTGTACTTCCTCAGAACACAGAGTCTTCACAGAGCTCTGCCGACGGTAGTGTGAGCTTCAGCCCACGCAGCTGACACAGGGACGCACGGCATTCGTGACCAAAAACGCTGGCACACTTAATCAGTCAGTGTGGACATGATGGCCTACCGTCTCAAGGGATGTATATGAGGTCACATACTGTAGACTCTGCAGCCTCATGTTGGCCATAAACTCTCTAGTGGATGCCCTCCTGCTTCCCCGTTAATATTTACGACTAATAATTAATTAAATGGTTTTTCATCAATGTAATGACTGCAATGTACACATCAACATTTAGGATGCTGATGTATGTCCCCTGGTGTTTGTACAAAGGTGTTCCGTACTGCTCTGTTGCTTCTGCAGCAGGACTAGATGGTTACGCCTTGCCAAAGATATATTGGTTTACGGAGGTCAACTTAATCATCATTGGTTTTTATTTAATATTCAAGCTCTGTCCATCCCAAGAATCTGGTGTTGGTTCCTTTTGTTCTTTAGATTCTGTTTGCTATATTCTTGTTCGGGTCCTTTCTACTGTCCCTCTCTGGATGGATGTGCAATGGGTCTGGCTAATGCCTGGTCCGCTCTATTATCATGCTACACAAGATTGTAGTCCTTCTAATTGTGTTGTACATTGGCTGCAGCCTTGCCGTGGCAGGTCTGTTCTGCTCCAAACAAAAATGCTGCACTGTTCCCTTTGGGACAAACTAATGGTGAGAGAAATAGATGCACCTGTAAACAGTGTAGCATTAATAATCTCAGGGTGACAGGCTTGATATTCACTGCCGCAGCCCATAGGGAAGATGCACAGTAGTCTGTGTGTACACAAAGCAATGGAAGGTTCTTTGTATAGCCCTGTACGCAATTGTGTTTCATACGCATGTGTGATTTTTAACGTGCTTATCAAAAACAAGAGCCCTATAAAACGTGTTATATGGCTGGAATAAGTCACAGGGACATTTGCTGTTCATTTCCACATTGATATTGAATCTCATCGTATTCTGACTTGACCCAGTATAACCCAATCTGATGTTCCCAGGTTTGTAGCCCAGAACGTGATGCGTCTGCAGAAGCTTGGAGTGACGCACATCCTCAACGTGGCTGAGGGGAACTCCTTCATGCACGTCAACACCAATGCAGAGTTCTACGCGGGCAGCGGCATCACGTACCACGGCATCAAGGCCAACGACACACAGCAGTTCAACATTAGTGCTTACTTTGAGGAGTGTGCAGACTTTATCGACAAGGGGCTGGCACACAATAAAGGTATTCTTATTACTCTCTCTCTCTCTCTCTCTCTCTCTCTATATATATATATATATATATATATATATTCTTATACTTTATTTATGTAAAAAACCACTTAAACCAAACTAATTCAACAAGCAAAACGATTTATGGACCTTGTTTTTAACATACCGTGCAGACTAAGTGGTGGTCGATGGTTCTCAAAACTATCTTGACATCTTTACCCCATCACATTTGGCATTTTGCAAAGACAAATAAAAAGAAATTAGATTTGCACAGCTTCTTCTGTCTACGCTCCACGTAGGAGGTGAGGTGGAGACCGAGTATAGAGGGATGTCTGCATATGACGATACAACATTGTTGTTCAGACATGACTTTATTAGATAGCAAATGTCATTTGCAATAGCTTTTATTAACCAGTGTTACAGAACAACTTCATCTAATAGAAGTGAATCTAAATCAAATGTTTATTTTCTTAAAAACATTCCTAAAATCAGTTCTCAACACTTTTTGAAATCATCCCAAGACCCGTTAGCGATTCTGCCCCACAAATTGAAAACCACCATCATAATCTAACACCAGGGAAGGAGGGGTATAATACTGATTGTTGGCTGTTTCAAGCTAAATCTGACACACCCCAGAGCTTTGCCCTACATTCCATTATTAGTTTGTGCCCCATGAGTGCTACAAAGACATTCCACCAGTCACACACCTGTTGTGCAGAAATAGACCCCCCCACACACACGCACGTCACATTTCTGGCCTAGGTCATTTGAGAAAACAGATGAGGCAAAGTGATGCTCTGCCAGGTTTGTAAGCGGTATCCATACTGTCAATAGCATTCTCCATCAGAAGTAAAAGGGGTGTAAAGAGACAGCATATTGATTTCTCTATTCGGTTTTGTCATCCATACGGTATTTTTCCAGAGTAAAAATAACTGAAAATACAGTATGTGCTAAGGTGTTCTCAATCCGCTTCCACCGATCGCTCCATCTCTCCCAGAGCTGGATCCCTGGGACCTCTGTCCCAAAATGACTGTGTGTTGCCACCCTCGAGGGATGCATGTAATTGGTTTTATAGGGATAGAGCGAAGCACAGAGAGCACAGGACGAGAGAGAGGTCAGACTCTTTATGAGGCATGTTTTCAGTTGCCAGTACATTGAAGGTAGGGAGAGATAAAACATGGAAACGTGTCTAGCCCTGTGTGATTCGAGCGGCAACTATCCGGTACGGAGAAATGAATCCAACATGGAACTGTATGCAGTTCCTCGAATGGGCACTCGAGGCTGGCTGCAAAAGCGGCCAATCCCCACAGATCCCAATGCTAAAGTTCTCATCTTTAGGGCAGAAATAGACAGTTAAAATAAATGGTTTGAGTATAGCTTATTTTTATCTCATCAGTTGAAAATATATTAAAGGTATTGTCAGCTATAGTAAGCTACTGTAAATGTAAGCTAATACTTTTTGTCAAATTCGAGCGATGCTGTTTTGATTTGAGGTCGAAGCTAGCAAGACTGACCGGCATATTTTTACTGTAAGTGAAAAGTGAAATTATGACAGACGTTGGTGTCTAATAAGGGGATACAGGCATAATAAATTCTGATTTGACTGATCCCAAGACTGCCCCTTTTCGCCTGTTGAAATTCGACAGAAACTCCAGAAAACTGTCTGTTTTCAGGAGTTTGGACAGGACTATACTGTTTTGTCAGTGGAAATGGGCGGGGCTTAGGATGGGTCAATTGGGGGAGGTTTCTGATGGGATGGGGGCGGTGGGGTTCAAACTTGCTGCAGAATCTGCCGCTCTCCTCTCCACCTGGTACAAGTTGGCAAGGTGAGTTCCTCTTGGGTCCTTTGTGCAGGCCATAGTGGGTTTTCATTTGCCTTACTTATTCCCAGATCCCCCCCCCCCCCCCCCCCACACACACACACACACACTAATACACACACACGCACACCTGGTTCTAGGAGCACACTGCTGAATGCTCGTCTTTGTTTCCCACATGCGGTGAAGTTGTGCGACTTTGCAGAGGTCAGGTGTATTTTGCATTGCCTTGCACAGAAGATGCTTTGCTCGGCGAGTTTGTTCACAGCAGATGTTTCCCGTACTCTCCCTCACTAGCAACGATGACAACCACCCGTAAACTCACGCCCACAAATAAACTCACATATACTGGCCTTATTCTGTCCCTCTGTCCTCTTAGGGAAAGTGTACGTCCACTGCAGGGAAGGCTACAGCCGCTCGCCCACCATTGTCGTGGCCTACCTGATGCTGCGCCACAAAATGGACGCCCGGACGGCCGTGGCTACGGTCAGACACAAGCGGGAGATCGGCCCCAATGACGGCTTCCTCCGCCAGCTGTGCCAGCTGAACGAGAAGCTGGCCAAGGAGGGCAGGCTGAACAAGGAGGTTGGCAAGCTAAAGGCCAAGTGAGGGACCACAGAGACCACGTGCCCCTACTCCCATAATGCCTTTCTTCACAGGTTTCAGCTGCTCCGAGACTGACCGCACCCCGACCAAACCAGCACAGCAGTCATCTGACACGGAAGTAGGGACGGAGTCTACCCGTAGATTTGTTTTTCTATCTCTCTCTCTCTCTCTCTCTCTCTCTCTCTCTCTCTCTCTCTCTCTCTCTCTCTCTCTCTTTCACACACACACACAGCCTAACAGCCATCTGCCATTCACACTGTGAACACACCTTGTTATACACCGTCTTCTCGTTCTCTGCTGCCGCTTCGTTAACAGCACATCTGCCAAGTCCATTCGTCCTCTAGAAGGCCAGACTTATAAAGTAAAATATGTCTGTCTGTCTGAACTGAATTATACACACATGTAATCAAATCGCACGGCTAGTCCCTCACACGCATTATTGATGTTAGCCGTGCGTCAGGCAGCCATCCTCTTCCCACAAGTGGCAAGGAATTAAATCATGCTCCACTTCCCAAGCACGGGAGTCTCAACAGTGGTGCGAAACAGTAGACGATAGCACAATCATTACGAAGTTGATCCTACTGCCGACATCTGCGGCAATGTACAGTAAGAGCTCCCCCTAAAGATCAAGCGAGGAATGACATAAAAAAATCAAGCAAAACTGAAAGGGCGGATAGAGGAACATTCCATGAGAACATTCCACACAGATAGAAAAGATGGGACCCTGGGTTTGTTAGGCCACTCATATCATCCAAACACAGCCATACACTGTACCGTATAGAGGCAGATATGGCATGCACAAACAAGCTACAGCTTGCACACCTTTCACTGCATCCCAGTACAAGCCACACTCGCCCGATGTCTGTGGCTAACCCCATCATGGGATGGATTCCACACCATTGTTCAAAAGTTCCAATCATTGTACCGGAATTATGTCCACTGCCAATATCAACGCCATTCAACCAGTAACCAATGCACCGCTGCATAACGTCAAACACAACCTTTCAGAGGCCAATACACATCATGTCACTTGTTTATCATACCAGGTATGTGTGTATGTATATAACAGTGTTTTCCCTGGCTTTATACACGTATAAAATCACTCACAAGGCCCTGTTGTTTGAATTAGTACATTGCAATATATGTCAATTACTCCCATCATTCACACAGACTATAACCACAATTAGTTTTGGCTATGAAGTACTTCCGTAGCACACCGCAGAACTCGAATAGTTCATAGACGTAATCAGGTCAACTAAACTGCTGACGACAAGAAGTACAGTATGTCCAACAGCAGAGCATCTGTCTCTAACAGTGGTAGTGAGGTAACTAAACTGCCAGTTGCCATCAACTTGCAGGACCCACGTAAGGATGTTAAACTGTTGTATGCCCATGTCTAACCAGCAGCCCAGTTAACAAGAAGGAAGCCACTCACCCATACACTGGGTGCGCTAGCATGAATCCAAGCTAGGTTGTCTCCCCTCATTAATGGCACTATTTACTCCTCTTTTGAATATATCTATATACATATGAATATATACATGTATATACATATTTAAATGTTGACATATATGAATGTAAAAGCAATGTGTCTATAATATGTAGGTATCGTTAAACATGTCTTTGTCTCTATATACAGTATATCAACCATAATATTTGTATGACTTCATAAGATAACCAACGTTTACACATCTCATGTCATCTCACCATCTATGTTTGCCAGTGTATTTACATGCACGTTAAAAAGCGCATGTAAATATTATTTTCCTCCAGGCTTCATGTCTCAGTTACAAGGGACCAGAATAATGACTAGAATATGCTATGTGAAGTTCAGATTTTGAGTGGCGAGCATTTGTATGCATTTGTATTATGTATTGTGTGTCCAGTGACGTTAAAGATCATTAGTCCCAAAAATGGACATGAATGAATAATATGAGCTTCATTGGGAAATGAACTGTCGAAAACATGTTGTTGTGCATGTAGTCATCCCAATCTTATGAATTTGTATTGTTTGAATGATTCTTTTCCCCATTCCCTCATGCTCCCTTCCCTGTGTATTCTTGAAGGACATCTGCTGGTACATACAGATAGATGCTGCTTAAACCAATAGTCCCGATTGTTCTAGTTACCATGAATAGTCTCTGACTGCAGTGAAGCGTTATCCCACTGATAATGTTGATAACTATGAACTATAGAATTTGGTCACACTATTACATCAGATCAGTTTTGTGATTTGGAAGCAATCCAGCTATGATATGCATAAAATCATGTATATTGATGCATAGCAAGTACATGATGGTGTCATCAAAGCATTGGGAAGCATACAGTACAACCCTGAGAAAGCAGTGTTAATAATGAAGAATAACAATGATTGTCTATGCCAAGTGACCTTTTGTACAAAAGTGGTTTACAAATAAGTCCAGTATTATAAAATTTGTAAAAAAAAAATAAAATAACGGTGTCTCCCACCACAGAACACACTTCTGTATGTAATTGCAACTATAAATTACAGAACCAATTGTAAATTGGTCCAGGATGAGGGTATTTATTCATGAAGATCTAGTTTTTGTTCAAGTTCTACATGCTATGTGAGACATTGTCTGAACAAACAGATTAAACGAGTTACATCTAGATATCGACAACCGTTCCATCTAGATATCGACAACCACTTACAACTTCCTGCTAAGATTGTCTCACAAATATCTGATTTCCAAATCATTGTCTAGGACTTCAAAGTTGTAATTTCACGAAAAACATAGCAAGGTCAAATTATTTCTTTGAGGGCTCAGTCAGTTTGTTTGATTATTCCACACACTAGCATGAATTTAGTAACAGAGAAACACTGCCAGAATTTTATATTTTTTATTAGTATCTGCTAATCTCAAGGGTTGTGATTATTGAGTCATGGCATTATGTTAGTTTTTTCTGTATAGGGCTGCTAAAATGACCAGTCCACTCCCCCGTCAACCAGAATGTGATGTAATGTCAATGCCAAACCCATTATTTGTGTGTTTATCAATTGTGTGTTTTATCAACTTATTGTGGGTTATGCTCATGGTACAGTACGTGATGTATTGTCAAGAATGTCAGATGTGACCTGCCATAATGTAAATTGTTATATATATATATATATATATACAGAGTATGTAACGTGCACTACGGTGAATTGCTGCATTTTACTGTCATAAGCCTCTATATTGTATGTATTGTCTTAAAGTTCAATTGATATATGCTCCTTTTATTCTTATTGTAGTTCCTTGTTTAGATTTGCTCTTTTACAGGAAATGAAAACCATGCTTTCTTTATAGGTTGATTATTTTGCTAAATTAATAAAGATTTGTCTTATTTTATACATGAAATAATTTGCATAGCCTCACCTTGAAAATATGATTGTGACCTATTCATTTATCCAGCAACATTAGCTAACCATGATATTTGAAATGCATTAGAGTCAAGCATATAAGAGACTTGACAATTAATTATAGAATGTATTTTTTAAACCCAAATGTTACCAGAAGACTAGGGTTAATCTAACAATAAGTTGTTAGAGAACACAGAACGCTTGTTCAATTGATTTAGAAAAGCTTTTATGTGATTGTCTAAGCTTTCTGACTTTGTTTCACAAACCCCACACACTGCTTGATTGATTATATTTGTATTTGGACGTATTGGCCCATTTATACTAAATGTAAATTAACTGCAGGATAATGTTAACAATTAACAGTTATCCTGTCAATCACAGTAAATCAATCCTCCATATTTAATTGATTCTGCCAAACTGTCAACTGTCATATGGTTCCTCCAAGAGGGTTTAAATACAGGTATTTGAAAATTGTTTTTACTAAAGCCTGGTAAAGACTTCCTTCACATTGCACCCACATGGTACAACTTATACAGCTGGAGTTACAGCACAAACAAGCCCACTGCCGACTTCTCTTGGAATGAACACAGTCCGACCTTGTAACATTGTTATATGCGTGTTAAGCTGCTGTTGTCACTGGAAAAAACATTGTGGTGGTGTCAGATCATGGATTTATCATTTAGGTTCATGTGTATTTGAAGGAACATTGTGACCGTGAACACGTAACATCCCACCCAAAGCCTTACCGGGAAGATCAATTCTTTAATCTATTTTAGCTCCTTACAGATAGAGACACGGTTGAAGTGCACTTGATATCAAATGGCATGTTATTTTTCTTACCTTGAAGATTTTCTTTTCTAACTTATGTTTCAGAATAAATGGCTAAGATATTAACCTTGTGTGATGAGTTGCTAATTGTTTGGACTCATGGAGTCGTTAAATCAAACTAAGTATTAATGTTTTATTATAATCAGGAGAGCAGGGGTTGGTCAAGTCAATAAAGTATACAGTATAGCACATTTAAACACAAAAGACGTGGACCCAATGTGCTTTAAAGTCGAAGCAAATAGATTACTAAAACCTGTATAAATACAAATTACAAAGATGAACTTAAAACAAAATATAGTAAAATAAGAAATCAATTTAAACTGAATAAGGCCAACAAAAAAGCACAATGAGAAGATGCTGCTGATCATTTAGGAGTGGACTAAACAAAATGTTGCATCCTACGGCATGTAAAAGACCAACAGTTTTTCTCCAGGATATCTTACTAAGAGTTGTGGACAGGATGACCTAGTGGCCTGGGAGCAGAACATGGGCTCAGCAGATAAATAAAGTATTGAGGAGCTAGTCCACTGTGAACTTTAAAATCAAATGGTAGAATGTTTCACTAACCCATATAGTTCTTGCCTAGGTCTACTAATGAAAACATACTTTTACTGGAATGATTGTGTTGTCATTGCTTTGTTCATATTACCCTAGCAGCGGTATTTTGAACCATTTGTAGTAGAGAAACTGTAGAATGGGTCAATGCATGGAATGCTATGTAGGCTAATGAAATAAAGGTGATATGAATAACATAGCAATGACAAGTGTCTTAATAAATGCGTTTAGAGCTGCAATACGCCCCGTGTCCACTAGATAGCAACAATTGCCTGTATCAAATACGCAGCTGAACTCGGGTAGCCGCGGTCCTGAGGAAAGTAGCTAGACTGACATAATGAAGGATCCCTCTCCAAATCAAAACTATCTGATGCAAATGCTATTTCATGTTTCACAAGAGTGTACAGGCACACCTGGGCCTGATATGAACCACTTAATAGCCTCAACATCCAGCAGCATGATTCAAATGTTTCTATTGGCCAAATTCTCAGAGTCCCATAGCTCGCAATCCATGGCCCCTTTGCACAGCAATTACCACAGTCCAGCTGTGTGATTCCTTAGGGGTGTCCCGGTGAACCAGGGACCTCCCCCTTACGCTGACTGAATTCACTATAGCGTGTTAGGGATTCACCTTTATGACATAAGAGATCAAATCATTTCATTGTTGCTGATGTTTGACAAAGGACTTGGATATAGTTCTACATAGCCTACATGTATCAAAGGTGTTTATAGGATAATGTGACAGCTATGGACTACATATAGGCCTCTATCTAGAGGGAATTATGCATATACAGTATAGTCCCAGGATCAGTATTCAGGAGGGATACCTCGTTCCAGGAAGTAGCCATGGTAAAATGGAACTGTTATGTGTAGGATGTAGCAGGTTATTGGTCCCTCTGTGAATCTTATTTGAAGAAGTCCAGGTTGTTTCCCATCAGTAACAGGGCCTGGTTTAGTGTGATGATGAAGTGCCATTTATTTCGGCATTATGCAGCGGCGGTTTGCCCTGTGTGTCTGAACGGAAATGTTTATAGCAAAGGCAAGAAGCAAAGCTAACAATTTCCTGTGAAGAGAGTGTATCATCTGACAATTTGGTTACTCTCCTGTGACCATGCCGGATGAGTTGTCTTAATTCAACGAATAATTTGTAAATTTGAAATTATTGAATTGTATAAAGGTTATGGCATTCAAAATTTATTTAAAGCAAATAAGTTATGATTTATTTATTTTTTGCTAGATGAGTACTGAGGAGTAGCCAGAACTGTTCTACTGGGGTGGCAAGCTAGGTCCAGTCATTTTATGTGGAACTTGGCAGATTATGACAAAAGGCATTATTATTTTCAATAGGCTACAGCTACATATATAACAAATATATAACAGTTTTACTATAGTACATTTTACATTGTTCATGATAATGCCTGCTTGACTCTACCACAGAAGTCCTAGTGGAGCTATACCTATTTATATGGGTGGAGCATTAGGACTCCGCATGTGTCTCATCAATGAAACTACACACAAACATGCTTGTTATACCAATACACAATCATCAATTAAATCACACATTAATGTAACGCTGAAATGGAGACAGACAGATGAGACCTCAATAATGGCATTTAATCTCTGCGGCCTATGCATCGCAGCATTACATTACATAGTTATAAAGCAGTAGGCTACTCTATGTGATTGTAATTGTAACTAGTCTGCAACTGTAATAAACCAACCAAAGCAACATATTGTAGTAGGGAAACCCATTGCTTCCCAGACCTTAAGCTACAGCCAAAATAATACGCATGGTAAGAAATGTAAAGTAGACTCACCAGTGACATTAATTTCTTGAAACATCCACAATGATCATTCATTTGGCAAATGTGTTAATATCTTAGAACTATAACTGATTCATAATTGCCTTGATGGCTAACAAAACTGTGATTACAAAGACTAGCTGTATAATTTTGTAGGCAAGTATTTAGTTCTATTACGCCTAGGCTGTTATTGGCTGCGTGTGGCCAATATGACCGTTCATGGAAAGCAAGTTGGGGGTTTGTATTGGGGTGGCACTGGCCACCCCTGACCCCCACTTGGCTACACCCCTGCTGAAATATTCAAGGTCTAGTTCAGGTCAGGTCTAATATGGCTATCTTTGATCAGCCTAGAATATGCTAACCTTTACTCAATAGGCTACTTATGTTTACACAGGAAATGGTTCAATGGTGAGAAAGTAACAAAGTACAAAGAGTATGATATTTTGAAGATTATTGCGTGAACACAGGACTTGTGCGTCCCTGTCCTTAAAATTACACAAAATAAAGTTGACATTGCCATGAGAGCTTTTTTTTATTTTTATGACTCACGCTTTACATTTCACCCACATGCTTGGTTAGGCTAATCATACTGCTTCAAATAATCGGCATCCTCCAAAACACTCCCATGTAATACTTTACAGCTCATTTTGTGAGTACGGCCCTTTCATCATTGTCCTCTTTTTTAATGGCTTATCAAATAGAAAGCACATGATGCTCTCCTTTCGGCTTCATCCTTCATCATCCAGCGCTCACTATCGGGGCGGGGGCGGTGAGGAGGGCTGTAGCGGTGTAGATGCACATCTGTGGCGCAGCACTAATTATTAGGAAATATCGAGAACAAGGCGCAGGGCGAGAGACAGAGAGCGAGAGAGAGAGAGAGAGAGAGAGAGAGAGAGAGAGAGAGAGAGAGAGAGAGAGAGAGAGAGAGA